>DWHU01001584.1:0-12007 GCA_018247975.1 Parides photinus | reverse complement strand
CGATTGACACTCCTGTCAGAAAAATATTATAATTCATTCTGTCAATACGGGAAAAAGAATTGGGGTTATTGTGTATATATAGGGATGATTCATTGTATGGAAAGTGTGAACGTTTCAAGATCGACAATCACACATACATCCCAAAACCAAAAAGAAGTCCTCTAAATTTTCCCACTGCAGGGACTCGGGGCCTTCTCTCATAATAAGAGTTGTGGCCTTAATCCACTACTCTGGCCAAGTGCGGGTTGGCGAATAAAGTGTGTTATTTAATTTCTTAAAACACGTAACTCAGAAAACCCGAATCTTTCATAATATTTAAACGTATATAAGACTCACGGATCTAGACATTGCCTTAATCATTGAGTATCATCATAGCTTTGTTTTTCATTATAACCCCTTCATGTAATTGAAGTTATAGGAAAGAACTGCACGAAGCTGTCGATGTAGATACTTAGATGCATAACGGGTTCAGTTCCCAATTGCATTGAAATATTGTTATCGAATTACGAACTTCCCATGTCCTTCACATCATCCCTCCATTTTGTTGCGCAAGCGTCGCAAAGGATGCACTTGACAAGAGGACGTTTTATTTGCGCGTATATACGCAGTTAATACAAACGGATTGTAGAGGGAGTACAGTACGTAATAATATTCATAACAAACAGAAATTGTAGCTCATCATCATCATCATGAGGTGCTTTCTTCAAAGAGTTACTTAATAGATGGATTTAGATAACTATACCGGTCTATAGTTAGTTACACGCTATCAAGTAGGCTAGCGTTGCAGAGTCCCCTTCGCCCGCTTTCTCCTTCTATACCTTAGCTTCCCAACGTGGGGGGTAGGCCCCACATGGGGGCAATTCGATGGTTGGAAGGGGCAACTTGATAATTGACCCGACATGACCTTGCCTTTGTCGGTGTCAAATTTAAAGCAAATAAAGTTGTTAAATTATATAGGGTTTCTTAAGTAGACGATTAAGTTTTTTAATATGAAAAATTATATATCCTCGTATTATATATATAGTATAAGTGATTTACGATATTAAACGATAGGCGGGGGGAGGGAGGGTTAGGAACACGAGAGATTTAGAAAGGCCAAGGAGAGTGGGGGCATGGCAAAAAAAAAATAGGGAAATACTGTTCCATACTTTGTCAACTTCTGTTTAATTACTAACATTGGTTTTTAAGAATAATTGTGAATATTACTAACTAAATATGGATCGAAGTTATCCGAAAAATAAACAATTATTATTAATATCATTACCCAAACAAACTGATGACTAAAGACATCTGAAATATGAATGTTTTTGGTCTTATGGTATGTATATACTTTAAAAATTCTTTGTAGATGAGTTTATAGAGAATTGTTAATTCGTTTTCAATTATGTCTGGCATTTAGGATGATTGTCTTCTGTAAATAAAAGGAAGGTGAAGGATATAAATTAGATTATAAATTTAAGTAGTTTTATTTAATACATCTAAATGATATCAAATGATATATTACAAAGGCAGCATAATCCACACCGATATACATTCGCCGACAGTGAGTGTGACTTGATTTAACCCCATTAGGGTCTGCGCACACTAAGTGATTACTTCCTTATTGGTGCCCGCCGCCTTTGTGATTTGACGCAATCATAGTGACAAATACACGAAGTGCCGGTGTTAGGAGAATGTTCTGGATGTTCGTAACGAAAATTATAAAGCAAAATAGGATATTTATACTACATCGATCGAAGCTATTAAGTTTTTAGCGTTACCGTGTTTTAAAGCTCGGATTTGCAAGAATGTACAAGTCATCAAGGCTGTTTTCCATCCATGTTAGTAAATCAGTGAGTATTCTTTTAACTTCGAAGGTCTACTTGTCTCAGTTACAATATTATTGTAAATTTTATTACATAAATATTTTTTTATGTACATAATACCAAAGCCGCGATAGCCGAGTGGTTTGAGACCTCAGCCTCCGATTCGGAGGTCGCGGGGTCGAAACCGCCGCGCACTGATGACTTTTCTGAGTTATGTGCGATTTAAGAAATTAAATATCGCCGGCTTTATCTGCCAACCCGCACTTGGATTAAGGACAAATACTCTGTCATTATGAGAGAAGGCCCGGTCCCTGTAGAGGAAACACATAGGCTGAAAAAAAAATGTAATACTAATTTCTCTCTTTAATGTAATAAACTTGTTTTGCATTGTTTTATTTATAAAAGTTTATCGTATTATTAAAATAATCCTTTAATCTCTTAATGAAAGCTGTATTGGATATCTCGTCATTATTTTCTTCTTTTTTATCTTGTTAAAATTCTTAATGACAATAAAGAATTAAAAGAAACTGCTAGTATCACAATTAAAGAAAAATAATTTGTTTACATATAGATTTTGGGATATATTTCGCTATTAACGACGTATACATTATAGAAATAAAATTAAGTTAAATATAACAACAAGTAAAATAATAACTATGTAACTTGAGTGATGTTCCACTGCAGCCGCTTAAAATGATTCCAAGGTATAATTTGAGGATTTTTAACCGTTATTTAAAGTAAGCTTCCATCGGCTATGCTAATAAACAGCCGGTCGAAACGTACTTAAAATAACGATTAAATGAAAGCTGTTTCTTTTTTTCTTTTTTAAACTAGCGTAATTTTTATCGTACATATAAAATAGATTGAGCCAGGCTTTTCATACAACAAGCCAAACAAAATCTACTTATATTTTCGATAAAATAATTTCTTCATTCTTCTTTGTTCTTCACATAAAACACGATGCACATGTTTGAGGTTGATGCAAGCAGAAATTGTATGGCTTTTAATATAAAAACAAAGCATAACAAATTCTACTTAAATCAACAACAAGTTTTCTCGGTATTTTGTTGAATATAGAAATGTATATAATAAAATTATTGAAAATCATTTTAGATGTATACGTTGAATTATCACTAAACATTACACTAGCCGGACAAATCTTACTTAATAGAATAAGCAAAAGTTTAATCAAAAGTGATTTACGTTTTCTTCTTTGCAAGGTTTTCCGTTTAATAATAATTTAATAGATATTTATATAATAACAACACAGCTTCCTATAGATCTTGTTATATCGTAAACTCAATCAGACGATATACGGCATTAATACACTTATAATAAACATGCCGTATAAAATCTACTTAAATTCACGACAAAATCATTCTTCTCAACATAAAACTTTCCATAATGACGAAAATTAAAAACGCGTACGAATGTTTTCAATGCAAGTAAAAGCAGAAATCGAAAGACTTCGATATATGGATACAAAGTCTGACGAAATCTACTTAAAATCGCATTAAAAATACGTACAAAAAGAGTTGAAGTAAGACATTCATTATTAATATACCTTAACCTAGTGTTTAACAAAGAAATATACTGTTTCCTGCATAACAAATAACATGTTATAAGAAAATCAAATGCTTCAACAATTACTTTTACGGCTCATGTATAAGTAATCAATACTCATCTAAATTTAACCAGCAATAGCATAAATGTATAATTATTGATATAAACAAATACAACTTATCTCTTTTCTTCAATGTACTCCTCGCTACATAACCACCGTTATTATATTCTTCAAAGGTCACCATCAGGTCAATCTTCATCTCAAAATATCCGTCTAAATGTTCCACCGTCCTTCACGGTTATCACACAACGATGTCCGAATGTAAACTGATGGATATTGTAATAATGTTTACCTTTTTATAGTAAAATAAATACAATTAAACGTACCCCTTAATGACCAGGGGTTGTTTACAATTAAGAAACGGTAATTACGTCTGTTTGTTTTCGTAATCTTTATAACTCATTAGGAACAGCGTCCTATACTTATTAAACGTCGTAAACAAATTGAAAGAACATTTACTTTTACTTTCTTAGAATTAGTTTACTGATTAATAAATAAAATTGACAGCATGTTTTTGAATTATATTTATAGGACAGTTATTTATAAACTAACTTAACGAATCAAGGTAGAACAGAAAATTAATTGAAATTATAAACATAATTGAAAATTGATAAAGTAACTCCTGCGAAAAACGTTACAGTGAAAATGTAAAGCAACGCTGTCATGTATTTGCGTTTTTAAAAGTAACAGGTTATTACTTTTTATATATAAAATGAAGTTTGTGCTACACATAAATATACTAATCAATGCAAATAAATTATTACATGTTTTTTATAAATTTTTATAAAGAAATTATTACATTTTCATATCCTCTATAATATATAAAAATGTATACAAAACTAAATAGTTTTGTATACATGACTACCTTATCTCTCTCTGACTACCTTAAAATTAAGGTAGTCAGAGTTATAATTTGACTTAGTTTGCGTTTTTGTAACAAAATTTGCATACATTGATTAAAATTTATGTTACTTTTAAATTACTTGTAACTGCATCAGTAGCAAAAGCGTTTATCCACTTGCTTTGTAAAGTGGAAGTCTCTAGTATGATTCCGAGGGCATACATTATAAAGATTTGATACATTATAGAGAAGATTGAAAGGGTTTCATGTCTGCCATCACAACAGTAGTGATATTTTACATCTATTTATATTTTTTTCGTCTTCGTCATATTCGATTCCATTGTCACTTAATATCATGAGGAATCGAAATCAAATGTTATCCTATTTAGGTTAATAAAAAGTCTAACATAATCATAGACGATATCCAATATCTTCAGCTGATAGATGTTTACTGCTGGACAGCCAATATAATCGCAAATGATCAATTTAAAAACCTTGGTTCTATTCGTAATTATAGTTATAAATGATACAAAAACAGTGTGCTTGTCGCTTTGATACATAAGGAGTAAAGTGTAGTTACCCCAATAATTTTAGTAGTTACAAAGCCCTTCAAACCGGAACACAGTTGTATTTGTATACTACTGTTTGTCGGTAAAATATTAACAATGAAAGTTGCAGTAGTATTTATTTAAACGGTCTTTGGGAACAAAGACATACCTACAGTAAATGTATCATGAAGTTTGCTAGGTGGTTCATGTTAGTTAAGAAGGAGTGTTATGTATGAAAATAAAACATTTATTGTATTTATAAAATATGCAGTAAAAATGTTTTAGCTTTTTATATTATTACTTTATTAAACAAATTCAAAGTAACATTATTTTTCATACACTAATTTTGCATTTCACAGATTATAGATAGCACTTAAAGGATTTTTATTGTACATAATCATAAGATTGTCTTTAATATAATAAAATTGATTTGAGATAACATGTTGAATATTAAAATATGCAGTACACTTAAAAAACAACAATAATTGTTGAAATATACAAGTGATTTATTTATGTTTTCTTATTTTACAAGCAACGGGAGATGGAATCCGGTAACGCCTTTTCGTCTAGATGTTTTAAAATGTTGATCCTTCTTTCTTCTTAGACGTCGGCCTCGTTGACAATGGTCAAGTGAGTTCATTTTGTGATCGTCAAAACGAGCAAACTGTTCCACCACTGCCCGTTACTGACGGTCACAAACCAACTTCGCTTAACAATATTTGATCCGGTACTCGATTAGCTGATGGAATTCATGAAATACTACGACGATGTTCCAACGATAGACTTCAATAAAAGCACCAACAAATTCTTCGTTTTATCTCATTAACAGAGGTTACTAAAATGGGGAAAAGAACAGAGGAAAATCTATTTAAACGTTTTAATACCTAACTCTATAAAGCTTTTTAAAAGAAAGACTAAAGTAAACATGTTTGATCACATTTGAAATTATGATAAAAATAGTCAGAGTACTATGAAACTTAATAAACAACTTAAATTCTTAAAGGTTTTATACATGAAAAACACATACAAATAATCATGTATAAAATGGACAAGTTTTATTTATCTTATGTTCCTCCATGTTGTTCCTTTGAGTAACTAATTTAAATTTTAGAAATAATCATCTCATCTCAGTTATAGCAAGTATTCATCATAGTTATTGCTTTCGAAACAATCTAACTAATTTTGCAAAGTTTCAATACATTTTCACTACAGTTGAAACAGTTATCTTGTAGTACTGTAATAATTTTTCCAATCATATGTTATTAAAAGTTATATTAATGTTCTTTGATTTAAATGGATTATATATAGAAAAGCATATTATTGTTTTGAAGGCAAACTATACGCGTTTTTGTCAATCTTAGAATAAAGCATGTTGTTATTACTAAAAAGGAATCATTTTAATTTTAAAGGTAAATCTGTGTTATTGTTATATATAACAGAATATATTTTACATTTTATATACAGTTATTTTACATCATTAAAAGTATACAAAACATTACATAATTACAGTCAACATCATTACCAATAATCATTAGCAAAGATAAATATTCTCTTAAATTATAACTACTGTTAATGATTAAAACGAATTGTTTAATTATGATAATTAAGTAATTATTGTAAACAATTGTATTGTATTAGTATTTTATTATATTACAAAGCAACGAGACGAATGAAAGCTTCTACCATACCTCTTATCAATGTTACATTCTTCACACTACTATTTTGCTGCGAATTTAGATACTGAGGAGACTCATCTATATATCTATGTAGACAATATCTGTAAAACTTGAAATTGCTAACAAAATTCATTTGTCGTTAAGAGTTCTTAGCGTTGAATAGTTGAGGTTCTTCTTTTCAACAATATGTACGTAAAATTAAAAATACTATCATGAGCTTTAGGATATATTTATCAAGTTATTTTGATAAATACAACCAAGATGTCCTTAATGATAGGTTTCCTTACATTTACCTGTTTACGTGTTCACCATCACTATACCTAAAGCCAAAAAAATGTGCAGTGATTATGATTTTTTTTTGTATATTGATATCCACTCGTTCTCCTAAAAAGAAGATTAAGAGTAACACCGGACTTGACGGGGCAGAGCACGGAAGGTGCTAGCCTAAGCCTCTTACTAGTAGCTAAGCTCGAGGGCTCCCTCGGGAACATCGGCTCGGGCTGCTACTTTGGTTTAACAACCAAACGGGAGTTGTTATGATGTGTGCAGGCTTCTTTTAAAATGCTACTGATTTGGCTTAAACGACAATGTTTAATATATATGAAAAAAATGTTTTACCCACCGTACTAAATTATTAACGATTGGAATAGAAAAAATACGTGGTCTCTGATCTGAACTCTTCTTACTATCACTTATCCTCGTTCCAGTAAGAAACTATAGTTATAATATAATTCTTACATTTAAGACATTTGCTGAAATTAAATGTAAACATTTGTTAAAATTTATATTGTACAAGTCAGACAATTGTAAATTATGCGAAACGTTCGAAAAACTTGAATAAACAGAGTGAAGTAATAACAAATGTCTATATATAATTTGTCTCTGTATATTTTACGTATTACAAGTAATGCTAGTTCAATTCAGTCAGTAAAGGAGGTCGTACGCATTATACATTTTCAATGGGATGAGTTTAATCATTATTGAGATTGAAATTGGCGATAGAAAACCTAAGGAAATCTGCATGTTCCAAAAATTATAACTTTCGTACATTTCTGTTTCCGAGAAAAGACTCCGTCCTACGCATAATGGAAATAATAAGCGAATTCCTAAAAATATTTCTTATACACCTTTCATTTTAACGCTTTATTCATATTTGGGCAGCCTCAAAAACATGTTACAGAAAGAATAAGTGAAGTATGTGTCATATGAGGTCTGTTTTGTAGAGTCACTACTGAAAAAGGATACTATAGTACAAAAACGCTGTTGAGAAATATTCAGGTATGAGATGACAAGGCACTTCATAGTAAATCTCTACTGAATGTTGTTTAAATACTTAATTTATATTCATCTGATGGTAAGTGACACGTTTGCCAATGAAAACGTGGTGCTGGTTAAGATGTATTAAGAATTATATCTATTATATTAAGAGCTACTACCTTAGTCATTTCACTGGCGCCCCTAGAACATAATAATGTTTGCACATTACTGCATAGCGGTAGAAATTGGCGTTGCGGTGATGCATACATAGACAGTTTCCAACAAAAGAGAGAAGAATGTGTTTTTACAGTTGTAAAGTCTACGAGGTGCTTTGAGTATATATTAATTCCATCTAGATAAAGTTCAATGATTGATTTGAACTTATTGGACATGCAAATATTTGTAAGTTGCTGTGTCCTTTCCTTACCAAAGAACAAAAGCTGTCATGAAAGTTATCTAACAAATTGGTTAAGGAGAGCAAACATAACACATACTGCTGTTAGTAGATGAACTAACGTTTACAGCTAGTTTGAAGTCCTATCATTCAGAGGATAAACCAGTATGATATTAGAATTTGTGTTAAGTACAGGCTCCGTCAACGATGCGATAGTGGATCTCCTGAAAATGTGGCCACTAAATTATTCAACAATCGCTAAATAAGGTAATTTATAAAAATGTTTAAAATGTAACAATTCTTACCACCCATCAATTCGAATTGGACACTACAATTAACACTTATTGATTTCAAATAATCAATGCGGCTAAGACGATAGATCTGACACAGGAGGTGATCGAAGCTGGACTGAGTTGGGCAGGGACTGTGGTTCGGCAATGTAGGTCTTGTGAATACAGCCTTTAAGACCAGGGAGTGACTCTAACTGTTTATTATTTTCCGCATCTTTATTATTCAAAAAAGTTTTAGTGACGCATAGTGCTTCATAATACATAACAAAAACAAACTTAAAATTCCAATGGATTTGTTAAAAAATTTTAATTACGAATAATAGTATTGTAGAGGTAATAAACTGAGTAGACAAAATAAAAAGCAAGGTTAGATAAAAGATAAGGTGATATATTATAATAATAGAAGTGGATTTAATGCGGAAATCATACGAATAGCTATAGGGAATGGTTTCAGAAAACTGCAATTGTCTAAACTTCAAATATAGCCCCAAAATCGACAATCGAATCGAAGACCTTCATGTTACACAGCAGTTAAAATAAACACATACCAATAAATTTATATAAAAGCCTGTTAGAAGACTCCGAAGATACTAATTTCGTACAGTTTTATGTACGTAAGTGTATTTCTTATCAAAACTATGATTTATGAGTTGTCTAATTTCCGTTAATGTTATTTATCGTTATCAAAAATACTTATTTCTACGAGTCTTCTTTTCAGCAAAAATAAATGGTTTTTATCCGATATTTCCAGGGGCTAAAAATATCTCTTCTATTAGTCTCTCTATCAGTTTTGTAGCTTTCGTCAACTATGTCCATATGTCATAAGCTAATTCTCAAATAAACATAAGTATGGTTAACAATTGATTTTCATTCTTCTTATTTCGTACAGCTAAGTGCAGCCCTGCGCTCGTGTGGTTTTGTGTGTGTTCAAGTGTCTTCTATATTTGTTCTAATTCCTACGTAAATGTAACCAGTATAGCGATATTACTTTTCTTCATTTCCATCCAATTTACGAAATTTTATTTCATAACCTACATTATTTGTATCTGTACTGTAAATTTCACAACTAACTTGTACACACACGAGTTTACAAAAAGTAGAAAATTATAAAAGACGCAATGGCGGATACTCTGGACAAATACATCTAAGTTTATTGTATTGTAATTTATGCCTGTCAATGTAGCCATTACGATTCTTCATAGGCTGCAAATTTTTATCACATTTATCGACTAGGACAATCGTTTAAATTTATGTCTAGGAATAGCGATAAGCTTAAAACATTACTAACGTGACGAGGGACGTTTTACTAATGGTAAGTGATACGCTTTCTCATAACAATGTAGCACTAGTTACGATGGTATACACAGCACTACACTCGTCGTCTTGAAACACAGGATGTTAGGTCTCGTTACTCCAGTAATTTTACAGGCTACAACGCCCTTCAAATCGGAGCAAAGTAATGTTTGAATATTACTGTTTGGCAGCAGAAATATGAGCTGCGGTGGTACCTACTAGACGGTCTCCGGCAACAGAGACGTACCACCACTAATTACAAATGGTGGTTGCATTAGATATATGTGTACTGATGGTGAAACTTTTGTTCGTAGCTTTAGAAGAAGTATTTTAATGTTTGTGTTAGTTGCTACTTATATACTTATTCATAAAGCTTACGATACAAGTCAACGTATAGCTATATGTATTCTTTTTGAAATCGAGAACCATAAAGGCTTTTTTAAGCAAAGACGCTTTTCTATTAATAGGATTATGTTTGTTAAAATGTTTACACATCTTCACTTTGTGCCCATCTCATGGACAAGCCGAGACGTGTATTACTCCAGTAATAAAGTTCGCACGGTAATTTAGTAATGTTTTACAGGTAACAATACATCTTTCCTTGCCTATTTAGACAATCTCCTGCATAGTTTAGTAGTATCCTGTCGCCTTTCAGTATACAATCAGCAATCAATGGTATTCGTTTTAATACAAAATTTTATTTCAGTTACTCGACATGCATAAGCCAAATAATCAATTACATACACTTGCAGAAGCCTAAATTACAATTGTTCAAATAGATTCGTTCGTTTGCACAAAGTTTGACCGCATTTTTAGACACCTTTGAAATTTTAATTTACATCGTCGAGTTCGTTTCGTAAAACGACATACAAAACTAACATGATTCCGTCACTAATAAAATCATAGTATCATATTTCTGCACTAGTGGTAATCTATACGATCGTAAAACTTCCACTAGAACGACATAAAACTCATAGAAATTCTTGATTTTTACTTATAACACAAATATTAAGAAAACAATGGCGTGATTTATATTGTTATAATATATGTGTATTACACATATAAACGATTTGATTAAACACATGTAACAAATATAACAATATGCTATTTCTGTCGCAAAGTGGGACACACATCTAGCATTACGTGGTTACCACGCGTCTCACACCGCAGCCACGTATCACTATCTAATTCGATTGTATTCTTATTGTGTTAACTTTGGATTAATAACACATAAAGCAAGAGTTTCTTTTCTTTTATAATAGCCTTTATTTCAATTTTTCAATTTAAATGAACAGACGAGTTAAAGAAAAGTTAATAGTTAATAGAATTCATAAAGTCCAGCAACATTAAAAAAGGGTTAGAACCATCACCTATTTTACAGATTTGTATAAAAAATTTATCAGAAAAAAATTGTAACAATTTCATGCAAAAATTTTGGTTAAAATATAAATAATATCCAATTAAAATTTTATGACTTCTACCAAATTTTTATGTTGTTGATGAAATTTTAATACCGTTAACCTTTTAAGCAAACTCTAAATGTTTCAGTGTATCTAAATAAGTGCAACATATATTAACTGATTTCAAATCTAACCGTCTTTTTAATGTCATGTACTATTTAATGCCAAAAAAAAATTCTTCAACTATTTGTTACTTTGTAATATCAGGGCAATGTTAAATAAATTATAATTATGTAATATTTTTAACTATAATAAAAATTTTGTGTCAAGATATATCGTTAACTGCTTCTACAATCTGTATTTTTTGCTGTGAACTCTCTGTATGCCTTTTTTTTATTGTTACACGTTTTCCTTAGCTTTGATGCTTAGCGCAGCAAAAGAAACGTAAAGACCGGTATAACAACATAAAAAATTTTAATTATAACTTGAGTTTACTAATGAAACTATAAATAGCAAGTCCTTATTAAATAGTTATCGATACCCGAATACTTTTAATAACTTTTACACAATAACCTCCTCTATCTTTGCTGCATTCTGCCAAAATTAACAAACAATTTTTTACAACATTAAGGCTTTTTAATTAAATTTAAATATTTTGAGACTGGATGAGGCAGCACAGTCTCAAAATCTTAGCCTATTCAGAAAACAACAAACTAAAAAGTTACTGTGTTATGTATCAGTGACAGTTTAATGTCAACGTCAAGATCAGTCGATCAGAAATATTGATAGTTGTTGAACGTACCAACTTAAAATAGTTTTTAGAAGTAAAAAGCAAAACACTTTATAAAATGTATATTTATGAATTACCGTTTCAAGTGA
>DWHU01001583.1:0-12007 GCA_018247975.1 Parides photinus | reverse complement strand
TTCAGCTTCGCCGTCCTTCAGACCTCCTTGTATTACCGGCGTTGGCGTCAATTTATTATTTACAGACATTTTGGATTATTAGATAATTATGTTTATCTATTTTCGCTTCCCTCGATATGTTATTGCAGGTGAGGAAACGCATTTAAATCTACCGAAAGTTAAAAAGTGCATAACAATAAAGAACAATTTAGGTGTGATAGTTACTTCTTATTATAATTCGGTCGTATATAAGAACTAAATTATAAAATAAGACAGGGAATTTCATAAACGAAAGAGATAACTCAAAGGGGTGTATATAAATCTAAATAGTAGTTAGGTTAGGTAGCTTATTTACACGTATTACATACGCACTAAAAACTAACTTGATGGTGTCAACGTCGGTTGCCTTTTTTTAAACTACTTTAATGTAGTTTATAAGTGTAATTTTTTTAAGAATTGTACAGGGATGATGTTAATACTTTTAATTATTTGATATGATTAAATATTTATTATTGTATTAAGAAATTCATTACAAGAGTGCTGGTTGTTTAACACCAGCGAAAGAGGTTCATGGAATTTTTTTTCATATCTTTTACATCTCATTTCTTCTAAACTTCAAAATCGTATTTCAATTTAGAATCCGACAAATCTTTCTGACACAAGCGCGAGATCCAAATCGATAGCGCGAATAAAAAACATTTAATTTTTTCCTTATTTGATTATGAATTTCCTTCATCGGAAGACTTAAAATTGTTAAGCAAATAAAGCGTACATTTAAGAGATATTTATAAAAAACACATAATATTCATGTATATATGTATATTAACGCTTAATATTGTGAGTTGACTTATTTATTCAACATATTAAACCTGTTTTTACCGTGTTGGTATTGTAAATATAATTAACCATACAGTGATGTCATCATACGATAGGTAATAAGTAAGTCGTTTGTTTATATTTTTGTCTTAGATTTTCATATCTCTGTTTACATTTATTCTCAATTCTCAAAAGCTTGGTAGGAGTTCTTAACTCATAAAATTGTTTATAGTCGCATAGTAGCGATGTATTAACGTTTAATATTATATCAACGTAGAACATTCTAGCGTCCTTCATAACAGCGCAGACTAGATGTATACATACATATCTTTAGATACATAGTGTTATTATTGTATTTGTACCAGTTTTATTTAATATTTAATGAATTTTATTTATTTATTTATTCGGTACCTTCAACCAAGACATCTCATCTCTTATAATACGCACGGACGCAAAACGAACGATACAAAAGTTTTAGACTTTAAAAGAGAAAACATAATTATTACAGAACAGAAGGCTAATAATGAATATTATACATATAACATACTTCGGCAAAAACTTCCACTTTCAAATGATTAATGTAAAATGTATATTTCTAACTCTCTACTTTATATCATAGTTATATTCCAAGATCAATAGAGTATTGCTAAAAGAGATATGAGATCATCCGTTTAATGTGTCTGTAATTGCTAAATATAAAGCTTTTCGTCATACTATAAGTATCAATAGTATCAGTGATACTTGCAAAATTTATAAATCTAAGAACACATGCCTCTAAATATTTTTTTATGGTCGTCTTTTACTTTAAACATACATGTATGGGACAACATTGTTTAATACAGTTCTACGTAATACGTTAGGAAATGCTTATTGTTATTCCGCTCAATTTCATGACTTTTTCCTGCGATTAATTTTATTTATAAAATTTATAATGGCCGTTTATTGTTTTATGCCAGTGATTTTGCTTGTATGAGATATAATTTCGTGTTTGGATCGTTGTTTAATTACCTTAATATTCTTATCACACGATCGTATTCTTAATGATGTTCATTAGATTTTATAAATTGCCCTTTCATTTAAATGAAACGGCTCGTTGTGCGCCCCAATGTACTTACTGTCTAAAATATTTAAGAAGTTTGACAGCGTTGTTGGTCACGATTAAATCTAGATTTATTATTGTATATCTTTTGCTTTTCTGTAAAATAGATACACTTCTTCCTCACTATTAAATTATGCTAATGTCTAAATATATCTAAATACATGTTACTTTTATACAGCGCTTTTCTCATGTTTTAACTGTTTATCAACTATGTCTGCAATTTAATCACAACCATGAACAATTCCTATTGCAACATAATGAGTACCTCGATTGTACCTAGCAATGAAATAGTAATCTAACATGACGCACATAACAAACGTTAATATTTAAACGGTTCTTGTTTTGATTCAAGATTTTGGTTCTAAGCCAATAATGAACAAATACCTTAAGTCTTATGAATTGTAGGTGATTACTAACCTGTTGTGTCCGTACGGACGGCTTTGCTTAGTTTTATAACTACACCGTCGTCACACTTATTCTTGTTTATTCAACGACGTTCACACGATAACGGGTAATGATTTGTTTGTTGGTCGCGTGTTATGTTAGCTCTGGCACATGCAGCGAACAGGTCGGCCGGCGCGCGACTGCTCCGCCGAGCGTCGCGAGGTGTGTAATACTGACCTTTGTGACTCGTGCTCACCGCCCACCTACCAACACCAGACTCGACTGTTGCGAATCCATTTTATGGGGTATATCCTGTTCGTGTTGCTGAACCTGAACTATATAATGTAATGAGGAGATAAAAATCTATTACGCTACAAGAAGTAATCTTCCAAATCCATAACGTTATTATGAAATTAATACGTTCCAAATGTTTCTCTTATTATTTTTACTTCGATCTCTCCTCGGAATAACATCACCAGGTATTTTTAATTATAAATGATTAAATGTTGAAATTGATTGTAAAAACATAGTATATATTTTTGTTTTTCTAAACTTGAAGGATCACATCAAGCTTTGAATAATCGCTATCGATTGGTAAAAGGCAATGTCGTGTTCGAAAAAAGATAATAGAAATGCTTTTTATATAAATACTATACAGTAAGTACTTATAACTTTCATGATAATTGAATTGATTTTAAGTAATTTATAATTTTACATTAAATAATGTTACTAAACTTTCGGGGCGTGTGATACAGAGGAAGTTGTGTTTATAACGTCAATTGTTAGTAAGTGGTGCTCCGGCGCTCGGCGCACAAAAACCGTTAATAGAATTTCTACAGGGATGATGCCTGCAAACGTTAAACGTTATAATACACTACCGCTACTCTTTTCCATTCATACAGAAATGCATTACTAATGTAGAAGTGTAGTATTTTACATTATTAACAAATAAATAAACAGTATATAAAATGTTAAGCGTATTACAATACAAAATCAAAAATTTGTAAAGGTAAACACTTCGATCTGTTCGTTAACTCCGAACATTGTATCTGGCAATTGTGATACGTACGAGTATACCGTATGTGTTAATAGATATGAATTACCTGTGGGATATGATGATACAATCCAGGCAACCGATAGTTTGTTTATAAGAAACCCCTTGAGTTTACGTTGAAATTCGGCGTCGGCATATAACGTAAACTGTTTAAAAAAATATACTACTTGTTTCTATTTATTGTAACTCGGTTTTTTGTAAGTTTGTATAGTAACTAAAATTATAAGACCAGATAATGTTGCGAGTAAATTCCTATGAAATTATGAAATGTTTATGGGGTGTTTGATCGCAAAGCTATTTTATAATAATTAACCCTTTGTTCTGGATATTTAAGTTTATTGAAGCTGGACGCAACAGGACGGAAATGTTACGGTTACAGTAAACAATGTATCGGGTACCGTTTACTTTGCAGCTTTGTTTATTTCAAATGACTATACCACTTATAAGTTGTTTATTTACATTTAGGAACGTTGCTATGATAATGTATGCTTGATAACTTATCTTGCATAATTCAACAGTCTAGGTAGAAATTCAGTACCGCATTTAAGTTGCTATTATTCAATTTGAAAATAGATTTATTATTTGTATTAATTGTTATTGCTGTTCAAATTATTAGATTTTGTTATATTCGTACCAAGTCTTCTTTGTGTTCCTTCACGTTTTATTTGTTGTTGGACCGCGAGTATTAAAAAGCTTAAATTCCAAAATCTATGCTTACGTTTTGCTCAACGTCAATCAAGTCGACAAAGTTTATATGTTAAGTTAATGACTAATAAAATAAAAAATAATAAACAACCTACTTAATTTTTCAACTTCTGGGACTGGGTTAATGATTATATTCTCTAAATTTATAAAATGTTCTTATAAAAGTAAAATAATGGTAGGTCATAAGCACAAGTTTCCAACGAACTATTGTTTTAACAATTATAAATCTTTTAAGGCAAAAGAATTGGATTGTGGTTAAATATATGAACTTTGAATTCTGTTACAAGTTGTAAATCGTATAATAAAACAAGTGTTTAATATTTAACATTTATTTCTGGAGTAACATCGATGGAATAACATACATTTTTCTTTTTAATAGACAATGATTGCATTAATAATAAATTTAGTATTTTTTATAATATATCTTTACAGATCTACAAACTATTTGGAAATAATCTTATTCCTGGATCATTCACAATTTTACTGTTCGCATGTCATTTATACATTATTCGATCTATACAATTTACAATGACGAATTACATATTTATAATGAAGTTTAATTAAGACCAGATTACTGGACATAATATTCATACACGAACAAATATTATTTGGCATGTAGTTTAGTAAAAATCGAAAAGGAAAAATAGTTGCAGCCTAATTCATTAAAAACACATAGGCAATAAATTATATAGCCTAAAAATAAATAAGAGTTGTGGTAACACATTGACCACTCTCAGGAAAGTTGTTTAATGAAGATCGTTTCCAAGTGGCAACATTAATGAAAGTTTAGATTTTAAATGCCTTCCTATTCTACGCAACATACATATATTACGCAGTATAATTCATGATACAGTTCTAACCTTAAAAAGGCAAGGTAGCGGTCTACGTTTATATTCCACGGAGCGTCCGTCGAAGCTTCAAAAAGCTCGACGCCCCCCAGTCAGGTTGTAATTAAAAAGTAGCAGCCCGAGCCGAGGTTCCCGAGGGAGCCCTCGAACTTGGGAGCACTAATGAATATAAATATATTAAAAAAAAACTATGTTTATATAAAACCATAATAAAATGTTGGTGCCTAGTTGTTAGATGTGTATTGGATATTACGTTATATTCTAATATAAAATTATTTCAGATCGGGATAAAAATATAAAAATGGCACTAGGCAATAGAATTATAGACGGCATATAAACTCATTTCGTCATAATGTTTGAATATGTACATGTGTACGTTTGTTGAAAAACATCTAAAAATATTCTTATTGTCGCTTCAAGTTATTACATAAGTATTTTTTTAAACCTTTACTATTCTTGATATTAGCAAAGATTACTCTTGGTAAGTATAAACTAGATATAAATGTTTTAAAATTTTACATCTGTATGTATATTTACGTCTTATTCAAGTAAATACATTTCAACTAAAATGTCTTTTAATTCCAATAAAAATTGTAGGAAGGTAACTTCTGTTTGGTAAGTGAATTTTTTTTGTAAAGATCTTGTGTAGCAGAGGCCAGTGCTCTTAGTACAACTTTTACATGAAGCAAAGACGTAAAGCCTAGTGAGCAATTACTTAATTAAAACGTCAAATTGTGCACAAAAGTAAAACTAAATTATTTACAACAAAACATTAATACAACCTCTTATGACTTCCATAATTACTTGTTATTTAACATAACTACAAATGATTAAACGTAAAAAAATTAATATCACAGCAAAGAAACGCTCAAGCATTGTCAAACGCTAGCATTCCGCCAGGAATGCGTTCAAACCATTGCACAAGGATCTGTTCCCCAGTAATAATCACCTGTGCTATTGTAGAATGGCGGAGGCGAGACGTGGCTGCGTGTACAAATGTAGCTCCTAACTCGTGCTCTGACTTGATCATGCCGCAAGCGCCGCCCCAACATCAAATGTCAGCCAAGCTTCAGTGAGGTCCCTTCCCCAGGGTCTTGTAATGCAGGCTTCTCTGGCAATGGACGGTTTATCATTTTACCGGAATGGCTAGACGCCGTAGACTTGTTAGATTTTATGGTTGACATGTGCTGAGGGCTCGCGGCGACGCTGGTCATCAATTTGGAGCAAGGGCTGGCGTTCGTGTTTGAATTCATCTTGCTTGCAACTGCTCGCAGGTACGGCCCACGAGGAACAGCTTGTTCTGCGAGGACATCAGGAATTACACCCAAAAAAGACTTTTTTTCCTTATCACAGTTGGCAATTTCCGCGTAGAGATGGACCGCGAAATCTTTCGGCTCAAAGTATTCGTGTACTAAAGCAGTTTGCCGATTATAGGGGGAAAGAGGCAGTAATTTGTCAAGCGATGGAGTTCGTGTCCCCACACTTATCATTTGTTTTTTGTTCTTTCCTATACGGGGAGAAGTGTTTTGGAATGGTAATTCGTAAATATTTTCCTCAATACTGATAGCAGTTGGCAAGTTGACATTGCAACTTTCCTCAACTTTAATTAACTCGTATAAATGTTCTATCATTTCTCTTGCTTCAACGTAATTCTCTGGGTCCTCAAGTTTCTCTTTAAGGTTTTCTAAGAGTTCTTTAGTTAATTCTTCGGGTAATGTTTGCGTCATTTTGTCATCCATAGAGACCATCTCCTCAGTGTATACGTTGGTAAGTGCAGTATCTTGCATCATTTCTCGTGGTTCATTTAGGCGATGACGTTCGGAATATTCATGTACTGATAATTGAGAGATAGACCGTGCGTTATCTAAACCATTATTTAAACCACAAATTCTTTCACAAAAAGAACCACACGATGAATTCGAAGAAAGCAGAATATTTTTAATACTAAGACAATGACCTTTACGCCTCATCCATCTTATCAAACTTATGAACATTACAATGATTACACAACCTAAAGCTGTGACTATAACGATGCCTATAACTTTTTTATCTCGATCACTTAAGCTTTGCTCTTCCAGGTGTTTATGTGGAAATCTGGGATTCTTTATTTCAACTGGTTGTCCTTGCTGTTTGCTTTTGTATGCTTCACATTCAATGTTGCTCTGATCTGTACAAACTTTTTCCTTAAAATTGGTAAATTGCATATTTTGTTCAGGGACGTTAAAACAACGGGCAAATACTTCATCAATTGTACAATAGCTATCAGACTCGAATGGTTCCCCAGAACTGTATCCCAAAGCTTTACCAATGAATTCGCTAAAGTTACAATGACACGGATGTCCGTAATAGTTGTATGCATAATGCATTATCGGAGCAATCTTTGAATAAGTTTGGCCTATAAATACTAGACTATTTTCATGTAATGTTTCAATCTCGTTATTAGTAAACGAGAGCTCATGAGGATTTGCTCCTGGTGCTATGATCGCGAACGGAGGTAACACATCGAAGGAATTTTTATTTATGTAGAATTTGTTGCACGAAGTAAGTACGAATCCTTTTTCATGAAAATGGTGAAAAACGTTTTGTTCAATTCTGGCACTGACTATAGTGGCATTAACTGCACCCGATTCGACGTTAGTCATTCTGAAATTTAAGTAAAAAGATATTAAAATAACAAGATTTAAAAAATTAAATATGCATTTAGTTTATAAATAAAAAATTGTTAAAAATGTTTATAGATCTCTCTATGGATTTTTCTGGTACTACTAGTATTCGCTTCTCAGATATTATTTAAATAAATAAAACTGTATGGTCCCTCTAATTTAGAATTAGGTTTCTCTGAACTTATAAATATATCTTAAGGGTAACAATAATTAACTTACAAATTATTTATAAATTCAAGGCTCCCAACCGCTGACTGCAATGCGTTTGAAGCAAACTCATGGACTCTGCAATTGCTGAACTTCATATTGTCTATAAATGACTTCGATGCAAACGATTCTCCTTCAATAAGATGAAAGGAACAGTTTATCGCTATGACGACATTGAAGGTGTTGGCCGAAAAGGCGCCCCAACGTATGACCCGAACGTCGACCGATTCCAGCCTGATTTCTGCGGCTGATGAGCCAAAAGCTTGTTCAGGAATTTCAGGAATTTGCACATTCTTTAATTTCACCTGCAACGAAAGATACCTTTGTATAACAAAAATTTAAATAGTTACATTGCTTGCGCGTAGCAGTTATTATTTCGCCATTAGCAAAGACGAGTCGCAAAGTTTTATGAAATATTGATACTAACCGACATGCCGGGACCATGTTCACCAACATTAGCCGAGGTTGGATCCAAGGCAAAGGAGCCCCGACCGAGTTCAAGTTTGCCCACATCAGTAACTTCCATTGAAAGGAGCCACGAAAAAGCTTCTCCTTCGAATGATACAAAGTCGCAATTTCTGATCGACACCGAGAGTGGTCCTGTAATAAATAAATATCACAAATAAACTATTTATTACCATAAATACTTATTTAATGTGACTTTTAATTTACAGCTGAATTATATTTACATAGATTGACGATTAAGATTGACTACCAAAACATCGATACTTTTAAGAAGATTGGGTATCTATTAGAATACATTTTTAATGAACTCTGAATGAAATATAAACTGATCGTTATATGCGTTTCGAAAAACCTATTAAATTTTATTCAGAAGACCATAAAGTTGAAATAAGCACTTAGAAGTAAAGATTCACAGAAACTATAACTATTGATTATATTTAAATGAATTTAATCCAAGGAGAATATTAACTAAGTAGTTCTGATTTAGATGTGGGTTACTAAATCTTCTATTTGCCTTAATGGTCGCCGAATTTCAAATAAAACGAACCAGTAACATTTATTATACAATGTTTTAGTGTAGTGGTATATAAAATTATCTTTACTGCTATGATTGATTAATACTAATATATGTATTTACATGCTTCAGAACAGGTTAGTACATGATCTGGACATTGCAATACGTTGTGTTATAGGGTCAATGTTGTGGGGCACGTCCTTTTTCTTCCCATCTCTATAAAGACAATGGTTGAAAGTATGGACTTTATGTTTTGCCTTCTGTGAAAAAGTAATGTCGCAAAAGGAGATTGCGGAGAGAGTTCGAGAAAGAATTCCTCCAACCTCCAGATTCCTTTCCAAATTCATAGCGAAATACCCAGGCGTCGCAGGAGATTGGATCATGCTATCCTTCAACTCGGCGAAAGTACGAAAGGCGGATAAGAAGAAATCCACCAACCTGTACATTAGGCCGCTAAAAGGCACGTGTGATCCTGTTTTGTGTCTAACCATCATGTCTTGGGTCCTAGATAAACCCAATCTTATGCCGAGGCCAGTTAGTGAGTCGAGAAAATATTATCACGAAAATTTCCTAGAAATCAATTTCTGTTATAATTAAAGCCTAGGTAAATTAATTAAAAAAAAAAAGCTGTGATTGCCGAGTGGTTTGGGACCTCGTCCTCCGATTTGGAGATCGCGGGATCGAATCCGGCGCGCACCCATGACTTTTCTGAGTTAAGTGCGCTTTAAGGAAATAAATACGACTGTCTTTATCCGCCAACCCGCACTTAGTCAGCGTGGTGGATTATGGCCAAAAACTCTCTCCATTAGGAGAGAAGGCCCTGAGTCTCAACAGTGGGAACATTCAGAAGGTTGTAAAAAAAAAATATTATTTTCTTTCATGTACGGCAGACATGAATATTGTTTAAATGAGTATGAACCAAATTAAAAGAGGTGATAGACTTGAAGAGGAGCTGCCTATAATTTGTGGTTTGGGTAAATTATGTACATGATCTTTTGTATTACAATCTGTTAGCGTTTCATGAGTCATTATCCTGTAAAACACGAAGACTGACTCGGGGAAACGAGTATTTTTAGATAGAGAGAACCGCGGACGGCGCGTTCTGCTCCGATGTCAGCTACCTAAAGCAAGGAGGCGCCCTCGATTTGGAATCGAATTGATGAGCCATCTTCCGCGACGCGATACATTAAATAAATTCAATTTACTGTAATCGTAAATTACAATTAATTACCGGCAATGGATTTATTATCGCACGTTTTACTTGTTTATAACAACCGTGAAAAAATGTGAAATAGGAGCTAAATAATAAGAGGATACAACTAACGATTGTTACATAATTCATATAAAAAGATATAAATTAAAAACAGATAGCCAGTAGAGACGGCCTGAAACTTGTATTTATAATAATTCATATAAAAATTCTTAAACAACTAAATAGGTTTTAAAACAAATCTTGCTTTACATATCAATTATTCGTATTGTTTATTGTAAGACATTGTTTATGTAAAAATGCAGTTTTATCTTACCTTTCATAATTAATTGAAGATTCATAATGGTATCGGTTTTCAAATACTTTAACACAGTTGTCAAGGTAGTAGATGAATTAAACAAGTATTATCTAGTTTTTATTTATTAATGTTGATGTTAATTTTAATACGAAAAATCAATATCCATGATAATATTGGTTTTTGTGTAACGAAAGAAAAATTTAGTAAACGGATCATTACTTTGCATATAAGTAAATACGCTTTGTTATTTTATTTGTTTCTGCCGATTTATGTATACAGTTAAATGTTGACTTAACAAATTTTAATGGCAATTGCCAAGTTACCAAGTATGCTGCAACGTACGGCACCATAAAGTAAGCAGGATATTTACTGGTGGTAAGTAATGGGCCTGCATAATGTGTGACTAGTAAAAAATGTTGTACTATATAACAAGCCGGTGAATATTATATTCTTTCCATCGTTGCCTATAACAGTATTTTTTTTAAATCTTGCCGATTGGATTTAGAAATGTGAGGAGACAATTTAACAAACATTAATATTTTTTTAATTGCTAAGATATGTATTTTCAAATACTTTCTTTAATTTCTAAAAAATACTTCTAACATATTTTTTTTTAAACTTCATTGCTCTTAAACATGATTTTTAAACGCTGTCTAATTGTATATATTTTTGATGATGTTAGTTTACACTGGTATCGTGCGTATGTTGTTAGTGTTGTGCATAATTTAACTCAAATGTCTACGTCTTTGTACATCGAGTAACTCTGTTGCCTGAATAAATAAACATGCAGTTTAACGTATATTCTATCTTAGAAACTGTGTTTGCATTGTATAAGTGAAAACAAAAATATAATAATATTTGCAAATATGTAAACCGTCATCACCTTCATAGAAAAAAATATTATCGGTGTAAAGAGAAAAATAAAACTGTGCAGTAAAGACAAAATGTTTACATTACTACTTGTTCAAAGAAATTATGTAAAAATTTTTTTTCTAAGAGTATATTTTTAGGTATTAAACACATTTTTTTATTTATTTAAAACGACGAGACGCGCAGGACATCCAACTAATGATAAATGATACGCCTTCCCATAACAATGTGGCGCTAGTTAGGGTGGTATACATGTACAGCACCATATTGTTCCCCTCTTTTTGAGACTCTTTGTTAAATCGCACTTTCCCAATAATTTTACTAGTTACATCGCCCATCAAACCGGAATACAGTAATGTTTGCACATTACTGTTTAGCGGCAGAAATAGAAACTGCTGTGGTACCTACCTAGGCGGTCTCCGGCAACGAAGATCTACCACCAATATTCCTAAAGAGTATTCAATTGTAAACGTCGAAATGTCGATCGCAGAGACCAAAAGAGACGAAAAAAAGGTCAGTTAAAAATCAGTTTTTAATATTAACAAACTGTATCCGGTATAATTAGTAATAAAAAATTAGACTCAATTAAATTTACCTTTAGCCGTGGCCATGTTTGCATATAATGTATGCATGCTTAAGTTCAGTTAAACAAACTACATTAATATTGTTTAAGAATTACAAACAAATAACTTACGTATTTCTGAATACGGAAGCGAAGTAACAAACAGACATTTTGTCATACCCCACTTGTTTTATTGTACGCCGAGTGCGTCACAGCGCAGCTTTAGTACACATGTGGAGCACCATGCCGAGGTAGCATAGCATACAGCGCCGTCCCAAGGTATACTCCGGATAGTAAATATAATACACGATAATGTATACTATAATAATAATA
>DWHU01001582.1:0-12009 GCA_018247975.1 Parides photinus | reverse complement strand
TTGATGAAATGTGTGGTGTATTGGCTTAAAATATCGGATAGTTTACGTGAACGGAGCTCGGTGTGTGTGTAATTGTTCATTAATCACTAACGAACTGTGTCGTATCACCGCAGTGAAGCCACAATCTCGTTGTCCATATTGTTTTGCTGGCTTGATGAGTTCAGGTTTTTGGAGCATTGCTGTTAAACAAACTGTGTATAAGTATGAAAATATTAAAGCAAGTTCACGATAAATAATGACTATGTTCTTAATCTACTGTACACCCAGTGCTCCTAATTGTAAACAGCTAAATAGTAATGTCTAAACACCAATTCGTTGCACTTTTGGTAAATATAACATAATGTAATCATGTATAAACATGATTGAACCGAAACAGTTATTTAGAAATGATGTTTGTCTGCTTTTAATTCTAGCTAAAGGTGATAAGGACATACTTCATCATGATTTCCATCTTACCATCTGACGGGATTCCCAAGCTTTCATTGCGCTCTTATATTTTTCGAACTCGTGGCACCAATCCGAATAAACTTGTTTATATTCTTGAGAACGGCTTGGCTGAGTACACCTAAAACATTTTTACTTGAATACATAATGCTTACGAGAAACATTTAAGTTTCTATCGAATGTACTGTAAGAGTACAAATGAACCTACATTTTCCAAATTACAACTCATCGATAGCTCTTCTGCTAACGAGCAAACAAGTCGTTAAAGTTGTACGTGAGAAAGGACTCTTACAGGACATTTTATACAAGTTAAACAAAACTGGATAGAATTTTTCAGTTTCTTTGCGGACTGTACTCCATTTCATTTCCGAGTTATTTTAGACTACATTGCTAAATAAGTCGATCAAGTTTTTTTGCTTCATAATATTAAAGATTATTATTACCTTTGGGTATCAATTTCAAGATTATAAGAGGCGATAAGTGTGGGACCAAAATAACACTCGTACCGGCCCCTGTCGAACTCCGTGACCGATAACAACACTAAACCCCACTCCGAGGTCTGTAGTATTCGCTCCCAACTATAATACAAAACCAAAAAGTATTATTTAGTTTGCTAGACTTTAGCTGCATCTATACTAGCTGACAAGAGGCTGTAAAATTTAAGAGGGTTATTAATAATAAGTATAATACATTTACATACAAAATTATTAAAACACGTAACAATGGAGCTTAGCAATATATTTCGCTTTCATAATTATGGATCACTTACTTGAAATTCATTTTGTATCGTCCTTTTTCTCTAGAGTGGTGATACCAGATTACATATTGATCTCTCAACGCTTCCGGAGTCTTTCCGAACGCGGCCAAATGCACGCTTTGACCATAACTAGCTCTCACGGTTCTTTGTGGTGCACTTGCTTCGCAGATGGATGGCGTCGAATTGGTGGCATCATGCAATAAACCCGGAGTGTATGGACGACATGTACCAGCATCTTTATCCCAACCACAATAGGGATCTAATACGCAGCGTACACAACTGTCATATCTGCCAATAAAGAAACACTTTAAACACATAATGCTTATTATAATTCTAATTAATGCTTACTTATAATTAATGCACAGAAGTTATACAACTTTCTTGAGTAACTGTACCGATAGGGTCAAGACAGATAGGAAAATACGACGGCCAACGGAGAGGTACTATAAAAGGAGTGTTATATTGCTAATGAAAACATAAATATTTTTGCAAGTAGTAGACTAACACTTGATTTGTTGGTGATAACATTTACGTTCAGAATACTCTAGCTCTGGAAAAAAACATTAACGTTGACAGATTTGCAATATAAATAATAATAAACAGCCCATTTAATATTCCCACTGCCGGAACTCGGGGCTTCCATTTATAATGAGAGAGTTGTGCCCTGTTAACCACCACGATGGCAAAGTGGGGTTGATGGAAGTCACATATCAACAACTTGTATCATAGATTTCCTCAGGATGTTTTCGTTAAAAATGGCACAGAAATCTAGCATCGCAATCAAATGGCTCGGAGCGGAATGGATAAACACGTGTGGAGTACATTTCCGTATTGCCCTCTTTTGACACGTTCATTCCGCGTTGGGAAACACTGCTCTAAGTAGTATTAATAATGAACATGGTAAAGTGTATTTTATTTTATATAATTATGAAGTCACCTATGTGTGCACGCTCTTAGCGGCAGCTGTCGAAGTCGGTTGTCGGTGGCGAGGTAGAGTGCGTGGGTACGTCGCGATAGCGCAAGGGCACGGACCGTTTCAGTGCCCGCTGCCCGCCACACGTCAGCCACGCGCGACCCGCCACCGGCCCACTGCACTATCTTATACACTTCGCCGCTACCTTCACATTATAAATTGACCAACTGTTAGCAACACCTATTACTATATTTAATAAATGTATACACAAACTTATAAAATAGATCACTTTATGACAAGGGTGGCCACTGCCGGGATCTGCGCGAATAACCCACCGATCAGAATGAATCTTCATTTTAGACGGATAAAAATGACAAGAGATATTGATTAAAATAAATATTGTTAAAAACATGCTTTTTTATTTTTTATTAACAAATATCAAAAGAAAAGCTCTAAAATGCTCTCTAAAGGCATCCCCGAAGAATTCATCGAACCCTCTCATCGGCACCTGGTTATCAGAGCCCAAAAATTACAACGGATTATTGTACTGTCATACTTAAGACCTCTAGGTTATGTACAAAATTTTACTCCTCTCCGACTTTAGGACGGAGTTCAAATTAAGCTTGTTAGATTTGTACATACAACGACGACGAAAAAACTTTGTAAGATAATAAAAAGCATATAAAAAGGCCACACACATTGAATTTAGCAGTCGAAGAATAACTGTTTTACTATAGTTTAAAATTGGATAAATGTTGGTGCTAGCACGAAATTTTAAATATTTTCATTTAAAACCAATTTTTTTTATTTCTTAACCAAAAAAATAAACAACAAGATATATTTGAATGTTTATGCAAACCCGAGATTGCTGTCACAAAATACCAAAATAAAAGAAACTAAATAATAATTTAACGATAATAACTTGTAAATATCTCCGTAGGTAATAATTTATAAATATTTACAGAGTGTAAAGTGGCCAACTTTAACTTACTAGTGCCTGCATAGAATACGGTGTATGTGATGTCATCACCTAACATGTCAACGAATTGCTTGTCAACAACCAACGTTGTTAGCACCAAGTCTCTCTTGTAGAAAGCGGGAGCGTCGCCCTCTTGTCTAACCGCAGAATCCATTAAGGGGTGAGACCTGTTCAAAATAAATTTAACCATATAATACATTTATACTCAAACGCAATATTTATTTATTAAACAGGTTTCGTTTGTGTCTCGTTTTAAATATACCCAACGCTCTCTACTGATAACCGACTTGAAACTTAAACATTTTATGTTCTAAATACATACGTAAAATAATTTAAAAGTAATATTTATATCTGACCAACAATATCCTTTACAGATGCATTATGCGTTATGTTAAAAACAGCCCCCGTAATAATAAAATTTTAATTTCCTGTACCTAATTAACAGCGCAGCGACTTTTTTTTAATAAAAGATTTACCTGCGAGTTGTTTTGCAAACAAAATTAGATAGAACAAAAAAGAGATAGATTAAAATAAATTCAGTAGTCCGTGAGTTTTAATGTTATAAGGATACACAAAATAAATATTTTTAAAAGATAGCGTAGACTTTATTATCACAAGCATTGACACGATTCTAAGTTTTCATTTAAACAATAAATTATTATAATTTCTTATGTTTAATTAACATAAGGATTTATTATATTATTGAACAGATTTAAATAAAAAACTTTTAACACACTATTTGCTCGGTATTAAAGAAGAAAAAAAGCAAACTAATACTTGCTTTCTATTACTGTTCAGAATAATAAAAAATATATTATTGAATCGAAAATTATTAAAGTTTATGAGTAAGACATAGAAGAATTTTTAACTTTATTTAGTAATTAAAGATTAAGTTGATTTCATCGCTGTATTATTAGTCAGGGCATCGTGAAATCGATTGATAATGATTTTTTCATTATCTATGATCGCGCGTTTTACTTTCAGTGCCACTTATTGTACATTGATGCCGACCTTAATAATAAATCAGTACTAATTTAGCATTCCGTCATCAATTAAGATACTGAATGTGACCCAATTAAGAGAACACGCATACAGCTCGCGTACAATATACCCTGTAGAGATTAGTTTCAGTGAAATATAAGACCAACTGCTCCGATTTTCCATTAACCTAATTTTCTTAAGACGCTCAACGTTTTACGGAAAACACTAGTTATTGCTCAGTTTGATAAAAGCATTATATAAACTACATAAATTGGCTATTAACATAAATCGGACCGTCTAACACTATCTAAACCTGTGGTCGGCAAACTTTTTAGCCAAGGAACTAAATATGATAATTACAACAATATTAAAAAAAATCGGGACACAAATCTACTTGCTTAGTGCACATTTATTATACTAAAAAAGTAGTATGGTAAATAAAATAAAATTCCATGCTTAGTAAATATTTATTAAATAATTCCAAGTTCTCATCAATAACACGAATTCTCTATTTACTCTTGATAATGTTCATAGTTGAATAAGATTTCTTGTATATATAGAACCGAAAAGGAAAAGAACAGCAAACGCAGGCTTTATCAACTGATCGTATAAATCAAGAATACTTTTTAATTTTAATTTATTAAAATAACATGTAATTGTTTTCTCAACAAGTTTTTTTTATTGAAAATATTATTGCGCCGTCCGTGGATATTTGTGCCAAAACCGCACTTAAGGAGCCAAAGAGCCACATGCGGCTCTGGAGCCGCACTTTTCCGAACACTGATCTAAACTAATATTTAGTACTTCTTTATTAAAAAAATCTCTATGTTAAATGAAAAATATTGTAAAGTGTAACTTTTACTAACGCAAATGATAATATGATCGCCTGTTTTCTCAAATACCGCATTAAATATTAGGACAAGTTACATCTGACTAGATTCTTGTATGTCAAGGCTTGATAATTCATTATAGATACAACATAGAAGTGGAACGATAGTAAGGACACCTCGGGATATAAAACAGGAGAACTTGTTAGTTCTAGATATTGTATTATTTTCTTATATATATATGTATTATATTCTTGTCCACATTCTGAGTATAAGCTATAAACTTCAAGATGAACAAAGTGACATAAGTATAGCACAACTGTTTATATTAATTATTTAAATGAAAATGTAGATGTAACGTGAAATTATTTACCTTATAAAATTTAATACGTTGTCAGGAAGTGCCTCCGTATTGTTCACGCAAGTGCCTGGTCTAGGTTCAGGCACTCTTGCTCTCAATACTGGTAACCAAGCAGAACTCGACGTAGCCTATAAAAAATTTATTATATTACCATAACAAGCATGAACTCTTGAAAGAAATTTTTCTCTAAAAATAACATCTGAGCAGAACGTTTATACAACAATATATTCTACGACAAAAAAAGGAGACAAGTATTTAAAACAATACAGGCGAAAGTTTCTGTCCTTTCATTGTTTTATAAAACTAATACGTAACTAAATTTATTGATATTACATATTAAACTATTATTATTCAAGGTAAAAATTTACCTGCTCTTTAAACCTTCCGGCAAAGGCATTTTGTATATCCTCCATAGTATAAGTACAGATAGCGGAACCAACTAGCCCATCACTTGCACCCGTTGTGAAGGCCGCGTAGAATCGAGTGGTATCGCCTGGCATTTGATAGACACTCTCTGTGTCGATAATAAAACGATGGTTATATGTTAAAACATATATAAATATCTACTACTCAGTGTTCGCGTAAAGAAACTTTATTATAAAAGAAACATGTTCTCCCGAAAACTCCGCTTAATACTACTAATTATAATATCGAACAAAACTATTAAATCTGCTCTAAAGAGAACCAATGTTTTTATGTACAATATAAACAGATAGGTATAATAAAACCTTGTTTTGTGTTGAATAATCCACAATTTAGTACTCACGTATTTCATCAAAATAGAACGGGAACTCTCCAGGTATGCTGCAGTTGAGTCTCGCTTTTAAATAAGTGGCCCAGTTCTGGCTAAGTATGTGCTTCCCCCCTGTATCTTGTTTGCAAACCCGAGCCACCCGAGAGTATACAGCCTTTCCACAGTTCATGAATTCTACTGCAGTTTCTCGAAAAAATAGCAGTACGTACTCCCCGACGTCAAAGGATCCAACAAAATTAGTTTCTGCGAAGTACAGTAAATACCAAATTTATTTATTCAACTTACTATTGCTGAATACTTATATTGATTCAAACAAGATAACACTAGCATATATTATATACAATAAGTTTTAGAGGGTGAATGTATTAGCTGTCAATTAATGTATAATACACCCCGTACCAAAACCAATGGTTTCAAAAACAACTAAAAAAAATTTAGGCTTTTGTTGAAAGTTTACTAATTTTTATATTATTAAATAATTACAACATTGTAATGAAGTATTTTAAACCGCAAAAAGTAAAGAAACTGGCATTACGTGGTTTAAAAAGCATAAAAAAACAAAAAGGAAGTACGCTCTGCACTCACCCCTTTAAAGCTTTTAGACCTTGTTATAAATCATCCTGTATAGTATTTTGGCTGAAACAACTCGTCTGACACTGGGCTAGCAACCCCAGGGACCACAACTGATGTGCATTATAAATAAGTATTGTAAAACATTAGGTACTCACTGTCCAACCACTTCGAGTCATATTTCAATGTCCTCTTAAAATTAAACCTCTTTTGGCCAGTCCGGAAATCAAAGAGGTCATTGCGGAAAATGACTGGATCCGCTTTGGTGAACTCGGCGTTGGTCCCAGCATATAGAGCTGGCAAACCGCCAGGGTTACCATGAGTGACCCAAACCGCCGTGCTATTGTCCGCTGGATCATAAGGGCATTTAGCCACCCCTAACCCCACGCCGGGCACGTACTCGTGACGGGGTAGATGTGTTAGATTCAACTGCGTAAGGAAATCATTTATCAATCATTGTTAGTGAGACATAACATTTATTTTAATACAGCACTCATCTTTTAACTTAGTAGTAAAATTAGTTTTGAATATTTATAAAATTTAAACATAGTTTCTTAAGTTAGAGAACGAATTGTTAAGCTATAGCTAAGTAGCTATTTACAGTTAAATTGATAAAAGTTTTAATTTTAAGTAAAATGGCTATCCCAATTCGCATGTCATTTTTATAGAAAAACAGATACATCATCATCCCATAGTCCCATTTGTCTCTCTAAATTTTAAAGTAGTTGCCACCCCTCCATACGGTTGAAGAAAGGTCAGAGGCAAATTTGCATTTTTTTAACTGTCTGTTTTTGTTTTCCATTAACAGTACACAGAGGATAGTATAATGATGGGAATATCCCTATGAACTAAAAAATGCTTATTACATCGGTCTACCCACAAATGTAGACATTAGATAGATGTTTAAAACATGTATGTGAAAATTTAAGTTGAATTATTTTGAATTGAAAAGCTGTTTAAAAATACAGACACCGTGCTGTTTATACAAATAGTAGACTAAACTAAAGAGGCGAAAGTACTATGATATACGAAGAAATACAAAGAGAAAACATTTTTAATTAGGTTACATGCAAATGGCAGAAGGTAATGGTTGAAAGTCAAGAGACCTCTGACCACTTCCATAACTCGGCGGCGCGGGCTATTGTGGTCTTATTCCAGGATAGGTTTAGAAAAGATAAACAAAACTCATTTGTTGTCTTACACCAGCGCTTCTCATCGCACATAAACTCCGTGCACTTAATAAAAACATTGAACATAAATCATCTATTGCAAACAAATCAAAACAGAGCAGTGTTATAGATTTTAAACTCATAGTATAATTTTGTACTAAAAACATGTTTTTAAATCGTGTTGTTTAGACTAGCGGTTTATTAGCAATTTATTATTAACAAAAATACATTAGTTGTAAAAAAATTTGAACTGTACTGCACAAACTGTTTTACAGTTTTGACTTTAGTTAATAAACTGTGTGATTTTAAGTGATAAAATAACAGTGTTATAGTATTGTACCGCAAATTTAATGTAAGTATTTTTATATGATTCAATGATGACATTAATAGTATTTATTTTGGGGTATTCCTCAAGATAAATACTGTATTGTAATTAAGGATGAAAGGAATATCCTTTCATCCTAATACAGTACAACATGGTAGACTTGCAGAGAATGCCCAGGCATTGAAGCTGCCTTTTTGCAACATTTTTTTTTTTTGCACATATAAAGTTTTTAAATAAATAACAGGGCGTTATTATATTACACATTACGCCTAATGCAGGCAAAATAAAATGTCGAAATCTCACTATTTATATGGAAAAATTATAATAAACTATTTAGTGCATTTTGATGTAATGAATATCTAAAATTTAATGGAATATTTTAATGACATTATGTATAATTTTTGACATCTTAAAATAGATTATAATGACGCTGACATCGTGTGAAAAAGGAACTATACTTAATTAACTTAACGGCATAGACTACTGTTGCACTCATCGCCGTATAATGTTAATATTTTAATACAAGTTTTTCGATGTTAATATTCTCGTAACATCAAACTTGTAAATTGATTAGATACTTACATACACAACCCAATCTTTGGGACTGTGTGCGTTTGTGCCGCACACATAGAGCCGTTCTCCATCGCCAAGTGGCTGCAGCACTCGAATGTGGTTCCTGCATTCAAACGGCTCCGACTTCCCTTTGCTAACACACCGCGCTACATTACTCGCCTCCAGTAGCAGAGCGTCGCGCTAAAAAGCCATTCGTTCATCAGTCAAACAGACAAACAGTAACTATTAATGTGACAAAATTACATTTTAAACTTCATGTTCATTTTCACCAACACATTATTTTTTGCGAAGACTTGTTGCTTTTTTGACAGTATATTTACAAAGGTTCATCAGATTTATTTGCGAAATGCTAATATGATGATAAAATGGACATATTAAAATAATTTCACTTTCATAATTTTAATTTTAATACAAAATAATGATAATGAATAGTTTTAAAAAATTCAACTTGTTTCTAAACAATTAAAAGTAGTAACAACTAATATGAGCCGTGTTTTTTTTATTCTTCAACTAGTGAAAGCTTTACTTTGTACACGTTAAAGAGCGCCAAGCTCAAGCTTCCGCATAATTGTAAGTGTTTCTCCCTTTAAAGTGAAATTACTTTAATAAAAACTCATGTGGCGTAAAGATGCGTTAAAAACCCTTTCCACGCCGGAGAAAGAGTGTCGTTCTTTGAAACCTAGCAAGCGTAAACGAGCTTTTATGTTCAACATGAAATAGTATCTCGATGCGGTTCACTTCTATTTAGATTTATATAAATATAGAGCAGTTTCTGAGTCACACTAACCTCACAATGCGACTGACTAATGTCCGTCATGTTTAGTTTGAATATTCGATCCCTGTAACAAAAACAGAGGATGTAACAATAAATTAGTAACTAAAATAGCATGTGTGCAGTAGAGCTGTATTTCCTGGCGTTCGTTTCAAACGTTCATTCAATAACGACGTTTATATGTTTCTGTATATGTCTATTTATTTATTGATTTACCAATACTTATATTAATAAAATACATACAGTTTGTAAAATTATAACATAACAAGACAATTGTAGGTAGATACAACATGCATGGTCACGAGTACCCACAACCGGCGAGCTTGTATAAAAAGAGTCATGAGAGTTGAAGAAGCGAAAGATGTGCACCTGGATCGTAGCAAGTGGAAAGAAGTAGTCTCTGCCTACCCCATTGGGAAAGAGGCGTTATTGTATGTATGTATGTATGTATGTATGTATGTATGTATGTATGTATGTGTACAACATGCAATACATTAAAATACTAAGAATAATAAAAAGTTAACACGAAAGAATTTAAGAGAAATTTTGATTAAATGTTATTTATAAATATATCAATAATTCGGCGGAGCTTGTTGAGTGAATCGTTGTGGATGTCCATAATCATTGTATGTAATAAAATTTATTGAAAAGTACATGTTTATTTTTAAAATGTATTAAAACATTTGTTTTCTTCGCACGGTACCGGTTTTGTTTATTATTCCGTGAATCGCAGACACGGAATCGTGTAAATTTACGCGAATGCAGAGCCCGGACTATTGGTGATCAGTAGCCGAGGCCGATCGATTGGTTGAAAGTGTTTGTTGAGAGCGTTCCAATTCCATTTGCTGAGCGGTACTATTCGCCTGTTTCTACTTGACATAAAAATGACTTTTCATCGTCAATACAAACGATGTGTGAAAAACAGTTGCGAGTTTCGCTACTTTACATGTACCTTCAAATTCAACAGTGGCTTGAATTATGAAGAAGCTACGATTGGTACATTTGGAAATTGACACTACATGTCACAATGACATTGCCTCTTCTTTTTATTTCAGTCTCTGAACTTTTGTCAGCGATATGTATGTATGTGTGTGTATATTATATTTTAATCTCTTATACATTACATATACTACCCATGTATATTTGTGTCCTATATTTATTGCAAGTGTATTATATTTATCATAAAATAAATACAAGAGAAAGGACAAAATGCTACGTGTTTGTGTTTATACAGTATTTAACAAACACAGTCGGCCAATTAATACTATTTGATATGTATTAATAACGCATGTGCTTTGCGCGCATACAAATGATATGTTAAACTTAATACAATTGCTTATGATTTGATATGAATTGATATTGTATGGTGAGCGGTTTTTAAATGAAAACAACTGATCCGATAAGCTGAAGTAACTGATGTTTCAAATAATGCAATATTATGTTGACTAAATGACATTACGTACGATAACCCGTACAAATATATATGTATAATACATGACAGTTTCAATCTTAATACTCAACAATGACTTGCCACAAAATTTATATTCTCTTTTAATACAATGACGTGTGAATTGTTGCTTATATTGAAACAACTGTGATATTAAAAATATGAGTCACTACGTTTTAATTAACGAAAACAAACAAGTAATTTTTAAAGCTATCTACAAAACTAAACAGCGGATAATTCGTTAAATAACTTGTTCTATTTTAAATAGACTACGGGCACTATTCAGCGTGAGGCTTTCACGGCACTGCACAAATAAAGTTGACAGAGATTGTAGATAATTGACTTTCATGTCCCGAGCCCATTTCCCTGAGGTAGGCAGATCATTACTATGTCGTTGAATCGCACAAATGATCCGTTTCGCCGTTAGCTAGTGCCTAATAATATGTTTAATGAACAATTGTGCCGCAATTTCTTCCACAATCGTAATTGCTATTGCGATTGCTAAAAATATGCGCAATTTTCAAATAACGTTGATATTATGGCAAGTATTCGGATTTTTTTTTCTTCATACTATCGCTTTAACTAAAAGAAAGGACACCTATTTCATATTTTTTACTGTGAATAACTCTTATTGGAGTTTAGTTCAAATTTTATTTCATGCCTACGCATTTTAATTCATTCAATATAATATTAAAAGTATGACATAAACATATCACTCTAGTATCTTAACTGATCATTAAACATCGCGTATTAAAACTAAAATAATTTGTGTGAAAGGATATTATTTTTGACTCGTAACTAAAACTCTTGCCAAGAGATAGATGTATATAATACTCTGTTTATAGTTAATAATGTACAGTAAAGCCTTTTAATTAACATTACTACATAATTAATGATCAAAATAGCACTTACATGGCACCTACATACAGAGTATTTCTCTCTTCATTCATATATAATGTGCGGTAGAACAGATTCCCGCATGAAAACTCCCGTATATGATCTGAAATGAAAAACGATTTTCAAATTATTTACCACAGCGTGTAAAAGAGGTATGGATTTATATTTATTTATTTATTTATTAAGGTCTGTCTACAAAAATACATGTATCAGTTAATAAACATACAAACATCGGATTAT
>DWHU01001581.1:0-12015 GCA_018247975.1 Parides photinus | reverse complement strand
AAAACGCTGGGAACCTCTGGTTTAGATAGATGCAAAAACAGCGTTTATTTCGGCCGCCAAACAGCAGTATACAAACGTTACAATATTGAGGTTTGAATGGCGCCGGAGGCAGTGATTATTGGGAGATTCATCATGATAGACATTTATTTTTATTTATTTGGCCCTGGATACATGTACTTTAAGCTCATGAATGATATAACTCAGTGTTTAGCACAACGTAGTGCAGAGTACCGTATGAACTGGACCCATTTGATAAGCTCACTAATCACTTAAAAACAGGTGAACGTTCTGCTCGTCTTAACATGTATTAGAAAAAAAAGGCGCCTACTGTTAGATTTTAAGGCATCTTTATATTGATCGATATTATCACGTTCACACCCAGCGTATTTTGCGATCTTCACCAGAACTTCAGTTTACTTTAGAGGAATTTACCAAAATTTTTTTCGTAAAGCATTATAAAATAATTCCATATGGCAATACCAAACAAATTTAATTTGAAATGTGTATTATTTTATTTAACAAAATATGCCTACTACAACATAAATAAACTATATTAAAATCCGATAATATAAACAGTTCGTCAATATGCCAGACATAGTATCTAGACATTGCCTAGCATCAGCTCAGGCTAATAAGAATGGGACCAGGAAAACTCTGACTTTAGTGGGTGGTTAAGTGTCTTTGGGTAGACAAGCAGTGAGAACGGGAGCCCTTGTCACTCCGTTAGACTTCAGGGTGGTAGCACATGCCAAATGTAATCTTATTTGCTGCAACACAGGGAGGATGCTAAGGGCCTTCTCTTCCTTGAGAAGTTCTGTGTCAAAGTGCAGAGAGGCATGGATGTATTAGATTTATTGCAGAGCACTGCTAACACAACTTAAAAGACCACCAAAATTGTTTTAGTGTTTCGGCTCTTGGTTTTGAATGAACAATACTTAAACAAGTCCTTTATGTCTTACATGTTAAGTTTATTTCACGTAAAACTGACTAAAAAGTTTCTACATAATACAATTGCTTAGTTTTTACTCGTTGTCCCTGATGGTACAGTGTCAGTGGGGGGCGCTGGTTGCTTTTCTTTGTTCCAATCCTTGAGACCTTCGGGGAGAGTTGTGTCTTCTTCTAGAGATCCCGTACCTTCGACGAACTCCTCATAAGTGCTCTTCTCCGGGAATGGTCTTGGCCCTAACAGTTCAATCATATCATCTCTGCTCAGGATTTCCTGTTTCAATAGCCTCTCTGCAACTTTTGTGATGTTATCCTTATGTGTCATTAGTAACTGTGTTGTATGCTGATGCGCCAAATTTATCAGCACTCTTACTTCCGTGTCGATCAGTTCCGCGGTTTTTTCTGAATAAGGTTTGTCAACAACCATCTCCCCAGGCTGTGGCATTTCGAAAGACACGTTGCCCACCTTTGGATTCATGCCGTAGTGTACAATCTGTGCATACGCACTTTGCGTTATTTTCTTTAAGTCGTCTTGTGCGCCGGTGGTTATTCTTCCAAAGAATATCTCCTCACTAACTCTTCCGCCCAGGGTCATGCACATGCGGTCGAACAACTGTTCCTTGCTGTACAGATATTGCTCTTTGGGCAAATACTGAGCGTAGCCTAATCCTTTGCCTCTGGGGATGATGGATACTTTGAGTAGCGGGTCCGCGTGTTGCAAAAACCAGCCGGCGACTGCGTGCCCGGCTTCGTGGTATGCAACGATTTTCCTCTCATCCGGCTGCAGTACATTTGATTTTTTCTCCATACCAGCGACTACCCTCTCGATGGCCTGCTCGAAGTTTTTCATTGTAATGTTGTTCGCCAGTTCCCTAGCCGCGATCAACGCTGCCTCGTTGCACACATTAGCGATGTCCGCTCCAGTAAAACCTGTAAAGTCAAGTTCGTTAATTCTATTCAATTCATGAATTGGTGTAATAGCATGAATAAACCAAGGATTTTTTCAATTTCTTTCAACATTACAATGAGACATTATCATTAAAGATAACTTTACACACATTCAAAATAGGTAATAAGATCATTGACTTAAGGAGTTATTATCTCCATGCTTCTATACTACCAGTCACAAAATTTGGTTAAGAAGTAAATACATTTCTTTGTATCTTGGAAACTGTTGATCACAGTGAGTTATTATTTTAAAATAAATAAAATTGAAATACTTTAATAAGAAATAGAAGGTAACCTGGTGTTAATGCTGCCATTTTGCGCGCTAAGTTATTCTTGTTCAAATTACTTTTAAGTGGTGCTAAGTGAACTTTGAATATGGATGCTCTGCCCTTAATATCTGGTGCTGGGACAAAGATCTGTCTATCAAATCTGCCCGGACGAAGGAGAGCTTTATCAAGTATGTCTACTCTATTTGTTGCAGCTAATACAACAACATTTGTGGTTGTATTAAATCCATCCATTTCAACAAGTAGCTGATTCAGCGTATTTTCCTGTTCAGAATGACCACCAAAACTACGGCCACCTCTCTTTCTCCCTACAGCGTCGATTTCGTCAATGAACAGAATGCACGGGGCATGTTTACGGGCCATGGAAAACATATCACGGACACGTGAGGGTCCAACACCAACAAACATTTCTAGGAACTCAGAACCAGAAACTGTAATGAATGGAACATTAGCCTCCCCAGCTGTGGCTTTGGCTAGTAATGTTTTACCAGTACCAGGTGGACCTGTTAGCAAAGCACCTTTAGGTATTTTAGCTCCTAAATCTATATACTGTTGAGGGTTTTTCAAGAAATTGACAAACTCCATAATTTCAATTTTGGCTTCTTCACAACCAGCAACATCTTGAAACTTCACTCCAATGTCTGTGGGGTTTATTAACTTTGCAGTAGATTCCATTACTCCACCAAATAACCCACCACCCTTTCTACCTGTTCCACCCATCATGTTTGCAGATCTCCTCATCATATAAATTAAGAAACCAATTATTAAAATAGTTGGTAACATTCCAGTTAAACTTGATGCTTCAACTTCAGTTTTATAAATTACAGGAACAAAGTTGGGAGGGTCTACATTAATTTCAATTTGTGCATTTTCCAAGTTTCTTTCAAAAGAATCAACACTTCCTATTGCAAACCAGATTACCTTTCCTTCAAGAGATGCACCTGGTTGTAATTTTACTCTAACCCATTTCTTATTAATAACTTCCAATTTTTCAACAGCTCCTTTGTTTAAGTATAAATTGACAAAATCTCTCCAGCTAATCTCTCTGTACCTGAGCTCGAAGTAAGCAATTGATGCTATCAATGTTACTACACCCATGGCACCAAACATCATCCATTTTTCACGGTCCTGATTGTCGAACCCTCCTCGACCGCCTCCTTTGCCTCCGGAACTTCCAGAGAACATGTTAATATTCCATTTATCCTGCGATGACGAAGATTTTGGAGGTGAAGATTTAGATGGTGCAGGTGATTCATCCTTTTCACTTTTTTTGGACTGTTTTTGGCTGGCACTGGGCTGAAAATATTTTTCAAATCCTTTAGGAGGCTTTTTACAGAATTCATACCACTGATTTAATACGGAATCTAGGGCCGGAACACCGATAGGTTGCAATTTATAGCCATTGAAATGTAGCTTAGTTAATTGTGATTGGGTTAGTCGTAAACCTTTCCACATTGTGTTTATCTATATGATATTTACAACTATCTTATTTTTAATTAATTGTTTCGCAATATTATTTTGCCCAGTGCATAAAAAAACGACAGAAATTATAGTCATGACAAAAACATGGTTAGAAATCTGTCAAATTCTTAAATAATTATGAGTGTTGCATTCATTTAGAAAAAGTTTGAAAGGAACAGTTATATAATTATGTATATTACTTATTTTACAAAATGAACTTTCTAGAATATCTATTAGTTAATTTAATTTAAAGTAGGCGTACCATGAAATAAATATATGTATTTTACTAATTTCGTAATAGCGTTTTCTTCATTGACTTTTGTTTCACATGAAGTAATGTTACCATTTATAAAAATTATAAAACTTATTGTCATCTGTGAAGTGAAATTGAAGTTCGATTTATTTGGTTCAGTTTTAAGTATCAATATATAGTTCTTTTATATTATTTACATTCGGATGTACATGTTTAGTTTATCAGTAAATGACGTCGTGAATTATTAGAACATTGACTTATAGACGTGATTAAAATTGTATCGTAGCGGTTTGGAAAGGCGATATGGATCAAGAGAAGCCAGAAAGTACAGTAAATCATGAAAAACGAACCCGACCTTTGTTACTACAACCAAGTCCAAAGATCGCCAGATTATCAACGTATGGAAATTCATCAAGTTCTGTGCTCAAAAACTCTAAAAAGTTCGCACCACATTCGCTGAAAAACAGTAAAGTACTGTTTAATGCTGATGATATTCCTCCACCTGGTACTCCAGTACCCGATAAACACGTACGTAAGGCCGGTCCTTATTTATTAGGGCCTAAATTGGGCCCGAGTCCTGTAAAAAGTATAGTGCAATGCTTGGCACGAAAAGAGAGGACTGATGATTTCTATCAAATCAAAATTTTAACATTACGAAACGAGAGTCAACCTGAAACACAAGACGATAGACAAGGAAAGATGTTAATGCACACAGAGTACTCATTATTATCATTGCTGAAAGATCAGGATGGTGTGATTCATCACCATGGTCTTTTTAAGGTAAAATCCTTCCATTTCTTTCTTTCAGTTACAGTATAGTTTATAAAGCTTGTGAGGATATTGAATATAAATAATGCCATTCAATTATTTTTCTATTTATAGACCTTTTGTAATTGCTTCTTATACAGCTTGAACATTTTTATTTACACTTCACCCAAAATACTTTGTTTCATAGTGTATTAAATATAGTGTAATAAATTGTATTGCACAAGTCATTTTAATGATTAGACAAAAGTACCCATATATTTTCTCCAAAAATATATTTATTAATTTAATTGTTAGTTAAATGATTAACTGATTTGTAATAAAAATGTATGTTTACCACTGAAAATAATGTGAGCTGATTGTGATTTTTAAATGTTTTACAGTAAGTTATGTTTATAGTTACCACCTTAAAATAAAAATAGTTACATCTTATTGCTTAAATTTCTATTACCTTACATACAATAACTTATTATTGGTCAGGTCAGTTTTTGGTTTGCGTAACTGCAATTATATGAAAAACATTCTTGTAACTAGTAAAATAATACACATTCTTTAGTAAATTGAATGAAATAGTATTATGCTGTGGACTGCAAGTGCAGTCCAAGTGGTCTGTAAGCCCAGTATTAGATGAGCTATTGCAAGATTACTTGTAGTATTTGTATCAACAGAGAATATAGATAAATATACAAAGTAAAAAACATTTATTAACTATCAAATAATTTTTTATAAGAAAATAATTTATGCTGCATATTAATATTTTCAGGATCATGCTCTTGAAGAAATTGCCAACCCAAATGGTCCAGGTTTTGTATATACAGGTCGAGTTCGTCAGCGACTGTTTCTTGTCTTGGACTGTGTCACTTCACACCAGTTTAGTGAGAAAGGTAGTGAGCTGATGAACCTTCAGCAGTATGTAACAAAAGTGAAGAAAGTTCCAGAAAAGGAAGCTGTACTTATATTTTACGATATAGTTAGGGTTGTTGCAAATTTACATAAGGTATGTGTAAATAGAAATGTATTATATTTGGACATTTGACTATATTTTTGTTTACTTATTTATTTCTTTATTGTTTTTGTAACATAGTAGCCAGGGGGAAAGAGGGTTATAATGTTAACTAATAACTGGTATGTTTGTATAAATCTTCCTCCATCAATCCCTTGATTAACTTATGTTGTAATGTACAGTTACTTATTTCCCTTTCCTAATACTATGTATTTTATAGGAACTTTTATAGATAGGTATATGTGTTGATTAACTTGTAGAAATATCTATTTCAGAGAAACATAGTGCACAGAGATCTGAAACTAGGCAATATTGTTCTAAACCAAAGAACTGGACGGATAACCATAACAAATTTCTGCTTAGGCACACACTTAGGAAGTGATAGGGACTTGTTGAAGGATCAAAGAGGTATGAACGTTGACACACTTGATGGCTTTTTTAATTTTTTTTTTATATATTTAAAGCTCTAATATATAAACATTTGGATTATTACCTGCTGCCATGTAATGCTATGGCTAAGTTGTACTTTGTAAACATATGGCCATGGAATTGGACTACTGACCTCCATCTTAGAAGGCAACTAATAAGTCGCTGCTACGTTTGGTAAAATCAGTCAAGCACACTAATCATACATAAGCTTAACATAAAAATGTATAGATAATTTATTACACTTTAACTTCTTTCTGTGTTCATATCTTTTTTATATGAATTCAATGGCGAGTGGCAGTAAATAATTCGTCTTTACCATTATTACGTGGCAGTAGTAAAGACTAAATATGTACATCATAACACATTGTCCTCATCTCCTAGATACTAAAGATCTGAAGTCACTAGTACTAATAAAGAATAAAGTAGTGTTTCCATTATACTGTTTTACGGTAGGACCATGTTGTTACTTGAAGAGGCTGTAGAAACAGTAATCTGCCACCAGGTAACTACCTCTTAAGAGATCAATTAAGGCCAATTCCAGGGTCGCCGGCATACATATCACCAGATGTCCTAATGTGCAAGCCATACCTTGGGAAGCCCTCTGACATGTGGGCCCTTGGTGTAGTGTTGTACACCATGTTATATGGACAGTTTCCTTTCTGCGATACAAGTCTAGCGCAGCTGTTCAGCAGGATACAGGCTGCTAATTATAATATACCACCGTGAGTATTATCATAATATAAAAAGTGTTACCATGTGATTACAATATCTCTCATTGTTAAATGATAATGAGGTCATAAATGGTAATGCATGCTCGCTCAGAATACTCCAGTTGTTATATCTCTGCAGCCTGAATGCAGTAGTATAATTATGGCATATATACTAAAAAATCTCACTTTGTACAAAAATAAAACCAGAGCCTGTTCATTCCTGGACAGGCACATGGAGACAATTAAAAGTACTTCTGTAGTAGCCCCCACAGTTAACTATTTCTTTGTCTCTTTATAAAAGAAAAGGAGAAGATGAACCTGGTTGTACAGTTGTATTGCCAAGTTATAACAATAAGTTATAACAAGTTGAACTGATAATCTGCTAAAGAAAATTTAAGGAAGCATGTGCATTTAAGGTTACATACATATGTATGTATCAGTCGACTTTTGATGATATCAGTAACATGTAATAAATATCTGTACTCTCCTATTTTCAGGGACGGTAACTCAGTTCAAGTTTCAGACAATACGGTATTTCTCATACAGAGGTTGCTGGTGAAGGATCCTAAGCATAGATTGTTGGCAGATGACGTAAGTTGTATTTAAAAACTGTTAGTTAAATTATGTATAATTTGAACATTAGTTCCCAAGGTGGTCTAAGTAGATTCCCACAGCGCCTCGGGAGACTCGACGGGGAGCTATGTTAGCGTGGCCAAAAAATAGGGTTCATAAATTGTTAACGAGGATCTACGAGAAATTATATGCTTCCGATAGTGAAGAACTAAAATGTTGGCTCGACTTCACCTGTCAATACAGGCAGATATTATTTTAAGAAGCTGAGCAACTGTTAGCCATATAAACTTGCATATTCTACATTTAGTACAATCTGTAGAGCTGTAGGGGGTCCACTAGAACCAGCTAAATTCTGAAAGTGGTCTGTGAAAAAAACATCTGGGAACCTTTGTCTCTGAATAACCAAGCTTCCATACTTTGTCAGTTAGGACACAATATTAGGCAAATACCTTTATCCTTTTGTTATGGTATATACATATTTATGAAATAAATAAATGATGTATACAGCTGGTGGCCTCATTTTACAAGATGAGTATTAAAGTTATTTATTCATTATGCAGACCGAATGTGCGTCGCTTGGAAAATTAAGGTTTTTGTTGCTATACTTTGCCAGAAGCTGAAGTTCTTTAGGGATTGCACTACTCTCTTTATAGGACATACAACCCGTACTGTCCCCTTACATAGAGCTATCACTTCTTCATGAAACACTGTGTTATTTTTCTTTATTTTAATTTGAACCTGTGTATATCCTGCATTTTCAGGTTCTTGATCAGCTGTCGAGTATAATAGCAAGTTATGTGGTTGTACCCAACCCGCCGGAAGATCTGCAGGTCGTACCTGATGTTCCATTGGACGAGGAGAAGGCGGAGAAGCCAGCGTCAGCGCAATCCAATGTGGTCGACCGGAAACCTTTCATCACTATCCCCGACAGTGGGGGTGAACGAACATCAAACCCAAGTGTAATTAGCCATAGCATATTAAAATAAACAAAAATATCGATGTGTGGTAATTTATAAAACTAACTTAAATGCTCACCTGTAACGATGGCCACTTTTTAGGATATTTATACTGTTTCCATGACAAAGTTATATCAAAAATTTTACTGGCTATAATGCTATATGTAATGTAAAGTCAGAACAATAGAACGAAAGTTCAAGAGTGTTTGGCACTGGTGGTTCTGAGTATACCATTCTTACTAGCGCAGCAATGAAGTGGTGATTTTTTTATAATCTTGCTATTCTAGTCTACTTATTGCTTCTTTAAATAACAAAAATAATATAATTAGATATGGATACTATGAATTACAGGAGGATTTGGGAGCGTACTGCGTACCATTTACGGAGTTCTTCGCATTGCACCTTCCGGGCAGTCAGCAGCAGCAGAACGGAATAATTATTCAGCCCACACGCACCGCCGTCGACTCCTCATCTATCTCATCGCCTAACAACAATCAGCGCCAAATCACCGTGCAAAGGATTGGCCGTGACGCCAGGCCGCTCCTACCGTGCGAGATCGCGAAGTATCAGCACATGTTCACTTCCAACCAACGAACGGAAGCAACCCGTAGGTCGGAAGCACAGAACACCGTCCCTGAACGTCAGGAGCGGCAGGAGTACTCTAGGATAAGAGGACTGGCACAAAGGATGCCAAGGATAAACGCAATCGCAACTAGGAATTTGTCTTCAGATTTCAGGGCGTGGTCCGAAAGATCTAGACTACAGTTCGATCGTATCGGCGACTATGACCGCTTGCTAAGGTTGCATATTCTTGATAATTCTAGAATGCCTAGTAGAATCATGAATCCACCCCTGGTTCATACGATAAATCCGGAAGCCGTGATAAATAACCCTAGACCTCCTGTCGATAACGCGGACCTCGATTGTAATTAAAATTCGCAGAACACGGGTCTATAAAAACACTGAAAATATGAGATAGATACAGGTATAAATAAGTAATAAGTGAAAAAAAAATATAAATGACAAATACCATAGACACAGGGTTGCAATATGAAAAAAAAAATTATAGTCTAGAAGTTATGGAATGAGGGTAAATTGTACTTTTCAGTAAAGTGGGCGTATACCCATTTATTTTCCTATTTTTTTTAAAGTTTAAGTTAAAGTTGTGGATTTATTTCTTTCTTACATTTTTTGTGTTCGCGCCATAGATAGTTTTTCTAGGTGCGGTCGTTTTTTAGGAGATCACGGGACTATTTTGGACGTACTGAAGAAGAACACTACTAGAGTTTGTGATAGTAGATATCTCGCAAAACTGACTTTCTTTAAAAGATTTCTTACACTGAAACGAAAGTAATCTCATCTGACAACTATTCTACAAGTAACTTTAGACAACTGGTCTACAGACAAACAATTCTGAAATAGTGTTTCTCAAAATCAAATTTTTCAATCATAGGAATATGCTGGTGATAGGATAGAATTCACTGGTATGTTTTTACCAGAGTAGCTCTTGTTTCTGTCGCTATAAAGCAGCGGATATTATTTTGGTAACTAGTATCTAGTTATCCAAAAAAACAATATCTCACAAGATATATATTCTAACTATATATCAGATATTCTTACTAGTACCACATTCTTATCGACAGGCGTTTACTTACCATCAGATGGACGATGCAATTTTAATGTCATATATACATATATAAAAAAGTATACTCTATGCTCATTTGTGAAATCCGTCTCTGTTACGTTTATACAGATACTTAATTACTGGTAATCAGGAATTTTAGTAAGTTCCGAATCGGTTATATTGTTTACGTTAATCACGATTACCGATAAGATTAATAATGGTTTAATACATTTTTGACTTTTGAATGACTATTGATTAACTTTTTGACGTATGAATAATTTCATGTATATATAAACTTGTATAAAAGTTATTTATGTATGTAGAATATAAAATATCGACTTTTTTAAAGTTTCACTGCTGGGAAGTAGGCATTTTCTAATTGGAAACTCATGTTTATACGGAGTAGAACCTTGGTGTCATCGATGCATGTAGCTCACGATGGCCGTCTTAGAAACAACTATCACGGCTTCATATATGGAACATAAAGACTAAAGACCCCCCACGTAATACTAAGTCTGATTTTCAGCTTCTGAAATTGTAATGTTAAGTTTAGTTTTAGTATAATGGGATCTAATTATAAGTACTTACTAAATATAAATATTTTTAAACGCATTAATTTTGTATAATAAAATAATATTAAATGTTGCCAAGTGCGAAAATTTTTAAAACAAATGAGTCGGTCATCATTATTGGATTTGTACATAATTAGTATATATATTAAGTATAAGATTTTTTAACTATTGATGAAGACTATGTGTTGACTTCAACGCCCTGGGTGGCCAGTGGTTAACCGTTTAGTAAAACGGAGGTCGCTGGTTGGATTCCGAGGATGTTGTGAATTATAGTTAAGGGTAGAGCGGCGAGCTACCAGCCCCGTATTGTGAATGTGTTAATATATGAGAGATAGATTATTCCGAGAGGTCACACTCCACTATTTGCAAACTTTTCAAAACCATTTGAAATTAAAGGAAAAAGTTAGCTCTTTGTAGATAAAAAAGACTTGCATTATGCATTTTCTATATTGATATTTCATCTATACATACATATTCAAAATGGCGGTCTATGATTGGAAATGGCGGGAAAGATTTTTGTTTTTCTTTATGGTATTTATGGTATACACTTGTCTATAGATTTTGTATGTTGTATGTATTACATTTAATTGTTTTTAATAATAATTTTACATCCGAAATTTTTTAAATTGTTATTGTATTTTCAATTCTCGAATGTTTTGTTTTGGACTAAGTTGTTGCCGGAGACAGTCAAGGCTGGTAACTCCGCAGTTCCTGTTTCTGCTGCCAAATAGTATTGTGCAATTTGAGAAGTGTTGCAGTAAAATCACTACATAGACTTCATATCATAATATTTTAAATATCTTGGAGACTTAACATCTTAAGTCTCCAGGTAACGAACACAATGTGGTGCCGTGTACATGATCCTAACTGACGACAGGTTTGTTAAGATTGGGCACATATATATAAGGTGAAGGTCAATAGTACATGTGTTCATTTTTATAACTGATTTTTTTTTTGTTTTAATCCTCCTGTTGACTCTATGTGTAAAAAATAATAAAAGACGTGCGTTATTGTTAAATCATACTTAATTTTTACAAAGTTTGGTTTTACAATAATCGCTATGTTTACTTACGTTTTCGTATTGCCCATCCGTATTTTAATTTTTTACGTGTTTGTAATTTTTTTTAAGTAGGACAATTTGTTGTTATTTGTTAGATCCATGCTGTATCTTGGTGTATGCACAAATAAAGGTATATATGGAATTTGTTCTAGTTTTTTATAATAAACAGACCTAATTATCCTATTGCTGAGAGACGAACATTACTCTTACAAAAAAAAATGGGTTCTTAATTCATTCTTAATTCTGAATCACCCAATCATGCCCATTCGCCATTAATAAGCCCATTCACCATTAATAAGCCCATTCACCATTAATAAGCCCATTCACCATTAATAAGCCCAACCACCATTAATAAGCCCAACCACCATTAATAAGCCCAACCACCAGACACAAGGACACACACCAGGAGGCGGCGCACGCAGCGGTGGG
>DWHU01001580.1:0-12018 GCA_018247975.1 Parides photinus | reverse complement strand
ATGGTATAGAAATAAACGTTTAAATGAATATATGTTAAAGTGATAGCTAAACTTGGACATATACGGATTCATTCTTCCAACTCCAGCTTGGGGTAATGAAAAAATAATGAAGAAATCGTAATATTCGCTCACAGTTTTCATGGACATATAAGATTTAACCAACTTGACTTGGACTTGAGGTCCAAATTGTGTAAACATAGAGAGTGTTATTAATTTACTTTAAAGAGAGATGTGTATTTACAATAATATAAATAATATATGTAATATTGCTAATGGTAAATCTTACAACAAAGGCTGTAACCCCCATGTTACTACACGGAAATATTTTTTCAATTTGTTTATTCTTATATACCTTATAACAAAGTTTGAAATTTATTCGATTTATTCTCATAATATTACAAATACCGACAGTAACATGCAACGTTTTCAAACATAACAATTGCTTGTACACTTTCTGCAGGCACTAACAATATAATAATAGAAGCTTGTAAGTCGTTCGAAAGTAATATAATGATTACAAAAAATTTTTGCTTTCGTCTTATTTAATTTATTTTTCATTAATCAAAAAATATTGTTTGTAAGGAGCTTTTTCATAGATAAAAGTGAAACAGTAGTATAAAGGAATCGGAACCACAAAAATATGCAGGTTTATTGATGTTAGGTGTCTGCTACCGGAGTCCATCTATGTCATGCTATTACTGCTGCAAAACAGCGATGTGTATAAATTTCTTTATTCTCATTTGAAAGGCGCTCTAGCTAGCAAAATTGGAATAAAGAAATTCAACTTTTTGATGCACAGTAGCGATAAGCACAATTTGGTGTAGTGTATGTATGTATTTATTATTACTACTATAATTTTAGACGCAGACAGTTCTTTTATTATAACGTTAACATTATACGCGTTTAAACTCTTTTCGGAAAAATGTTAATGTATGGTTTTTGATTATTTTGTATACAATTGTAAAGCTTTTATGCTATAAGATATTACGTATGATAAACATTCTGTTAAAACACATTTTTATTACTATATTTTAACTTAAATGGCTAACAGAAGAAATTCTGGCGACATTTTTTATTTAACAATTTATCTGTGGTATTGCTTGCTTGCTGTCAATGTCAGTCGCGACGTTTTGTTTTAGTTCCTCCCAATTGGCCAATGTTGTGTATACTTCAAGTTAACGATACTTAAATATATTTAATTAGGATAGTGAATATACAATTTTTATCGTCATTTAATATAATTTTCATTTATCGAATCTATAATGTGTAGTAAAGCAGCCAAAGTTGCGGATTTGTTCAGTAAAACTATCGCGACTACGAAATGTTTTGATCAAAATTTGCGAAAGGTAACTGATTATTTATATTTTCATGAAGCTGCGATTTCATTTTCGTAATTTGATTAAAATAACATTGCTTTATTGTGTGTAAAAAATTATCACAACAATATTTTAACTTTTGTTATGTAATGTCTTCTGTATCAATCTGTACGTAGTAATATACGTTAAGGCTGTACTACGATTGCGTCAAAGCTAGCGTTCGTATTGATTTTACAGATTCTGCTCCAAGCGACATGTTTCAGTATTATATGAAATCTTATACAGAGTTGTAGTAGTGGCCTTGTGTATTTTTTGATGGTGTAATCTAGTGTTTCGATTTCTGGTTTTTAACTTCTGTCAACAATATAATATAATAGTAACTAAAGCTACACTTTCCAAAATATTTTTATTTTCAAATGGACAAAGATAGATCCCTTTGTTTAAATCAAGTCCAATATATCTTTCATAATTATTTATTATAAAGCTCTGTAGCAAGTTGATAAAGTCATATAAGAAAATAAAAAAATTATGTAATTTTTATACTTGTTGATTATATTTATTATTATTACCTAATTATGCTGCATATTTAATTTGTTATTATTGTACATATTATTAATTTTTGACAGATAATATGTTATTTTTACTGTTATTCAGAAATAAACAATAAGAAAAAAAAAACTTTTTAACCATTGATTGGGTGTGGCTCAATATGAAAAAAGTCAGGCCTCCCTTGTCTTTATTATTATTACCTAATTATGGTGCATATTTAATTTGTTATTATTGTACATGTTATTCATTTTTGACAGATAATATGTTATCTATACTGTTCTTCAGAAATAAACAATAAGAAAAAAAACATTTTTTAACCATTGATTGGGTGTGGCTCAATATGAAAAAAGTCAGGCCTCCCTTGTCTTAGATATGTTTGTTTTTATTGTTTAGTTATAATACTATTTTGGTTCTTTTATAGGTCAAAGTGGTGTGTTGCAGTAATGGCAGGATGTTGACAGAATTTCAAGTTGGTTCAGAACATCTAAATCAAAGAGGAACTCTACATGGTGGTTTCATTGCACATCTTGTTGATGCTATTTCAACATATGCCCTTACAGCTAATGATAATGTAGAGACACGGGGTGTCTCTATAGATCTTAGTGTAAGGTATGTCATAAACTGTATACTTTTTTATACTTTTACACTATAACTAATCATCAGATTCCCGTGCTTCTTCAGTGATATGAAATCAAAGATTTTAGTTTATTATTACCATTTAAGTTAATGATTGCTAGTCATAAAGATAAATCTGAAACTGCATTACAAGATTTAATTTTCTTTTGTACATTTTTTTTATAATCTGTACTAAATTCATAAATATTATTTTTCAGTTACTTAACTGCAGCTAAAGAAGGCGATAACATAGAAGTAGAAGCCATTACTAAGAAAGTAGGCAAGAAAATAGCTTTTCTAGAAGTTGAAGTTCGTAATAAGGATAAAAACCAGGTCCTGGCTATAGGTAGGCATACAAAATATATAGGAGTGTAAAATCAGTTGTCTCAGGCTTAGACTTAAATGTTAGACATTCATTTTGTTTTTATTTATTTTTGTAATGTTATTTATTGGAAATACATAAGTTTTCAGTTATATTGAAATAAAACACAGTTTACGTTTTTCATTTATTTTTTTGAAATTAAATGAAAATAAAAAGTCATATGAAATCACAACCATAAAATGTACAGTATAATCTGAATCAAGGATCCTGATAAAATACTAACAGTGGTCTCTATAGGTCAAAGGATAAATTTACTTTTACATTGTTTTACATAGCCACTTGATCTCAACTCTAAGTGACATTTAGGCTGAGGATACTGAAGAGTGCACACCCAGAATATTCTAGCTAGTATAAATTAACAGGAGGAATAGTTATGATGTTATATGGCAGATTAACAATACGAAGATGTTAGTGAGCCCAGAGGTCTATGTAGTGCCTGCCAACAAGACTCATGACATTTTTGCCTTCAACTATAAGAGTGGTATTCATTGGAAGAGAAATGCCAGAGGAGTTTAATTTGAAAATTATGGAAATGTTCATCAAGAAAGATAGAACTGCCCAGAACAATATTTAACTGTTTCTGAAGTGCTGGACATAGGTCTCTCCCAATTACCACTTTGGGAAAAGCCTATGTCCAGCAGTTTAAAGGCGGTCAACATGTCCAACAAGGGGTCTCTTCCAGCTGATAATGTATTCTGAATGACAATTTTCCTCATGTTAAATTACAACTAGATACAATGATAAAATTAACATAATTTACAATTTGTTTCCTTTTACATTTTATGGTTAAATGATATCCTATAACATACTTAACGTAAAATAACGAATATGAACTATGCAGTCATTTGTAGAAATGTCATTAACATTTAAAAATGTTAACTTTATATTTAGATGGTGATTGATGATAACGGCCAATTAAAAAAAATCAAAAAATTATTTGTGTATTTTGGAAAATACATAGTGTAATTAATTTAGTAAATAAAAAGAGATGGATACTCTGTATTGGTAATGTTTGAATTAATTGTTTATGACGCGACGGTAGTAGGTGAATATTTAACTGGTAGATAACTTTGTAAGACCTTTCTTCGCATGACGGCACAATTTCAAATAAAATTTAAAGAAACAATTTTTTTTTACATAAACCTTTCTCATTAGTTACATTCACTTGTGTTAGTTGCCAATTACATTGTAATTTAAATCATTTGGTTGTCATTCGATGAGTTAGTAGTGAATATAGTAATTGGACTCTTTCTCTGTATCATGTTTACAATCGTTCCTATGTTGCATATTTGTTAGCCAAATAACAAATCATATTAATAAAAAAGGAATCAAATGGTTCAATTAATATTTTTTTTTATAACGAGCTGGACGATCACCTGATGGTCAATGATCTGCCGATAACAATGTGGCGCTAGTTAGATGGTATACACCAGTGGCGTGCACAGGATTATGACACTGGGTATGCGGCGGAGTACTCGATCACAAAAACTTTTACTTTTATAGATTTTTTGCATAGACACAGCCACGCGACGGATCTCTAAGTCGGAAAGCATGCCAACAGAACAAGTCTTGTTGCAAGATATCCGATGTGCGGACGTTTTAATAAAATATCTGTAAATGCCAAGTGAAGCACTGCCTTTCTGACTACAAGAAGCGCATGCCCCTGGTATACACAGCACCACATTTTGCTCGTCGCTTTGAGACATAAGATGTTAAATCTCATTACCCCAGTAATTTCACTAGTTACAGCGCCCTTCAAACCGGACCACAGCAATATTGACACATTACTATATGGCGGCAGAAATGGGAGCTGCGGTGGTACCTAACTAGACGATCTCCGGCAACAGTGACCAGTAACAATTAATCTGAACATCTACTACAACATTTATTATACTATACTATATCAAATTAAACCTTTCGTCTTGATTATTTCAATACCACGATCCAGGGATAGTGAACTTAAAACTGTGTTTCAAGATAATTCACATACGCGTGATTTCTATGTTTTTATTATAGATAATTAAAATTTTGATAACAAGATAAGGTAGAGCTCGTAAGACGTAATTAGTAATCGAAAATATTTTTTTACTATAGAAACCAAATTAAAAAGTATTGTAAAAATAAAAAAAATAACAAAGAATACAATAATTAATTGTAAGAATGAAAGATTTTCTGCCACTAAACTTCTTAATAGTACATTAATGGTGAGACAGTAAAGTATTATTGCACTAAAAATCAATCCCGTGCCTACTAATTTTATGAATCGTTCACCATCCTTGGTCTCTCCATATATCCATTTATACTTCAATCACTAAGACTATTAATACATACTAAACACCAATAATGAAGTAATTTTACGATAATTATTATGTGTAGATTAAAAACAAACCTGATGGTATCAGTATTTTTCACAATGGATTACCTTCTGTTCTATTAACGTTTTCTTTATTATACAGATTTGCAGTTCATCGAATGGTTAGAAATTGTTTTTTTTTTCGTAAATATCTTTGATAGGAACTAATTTGATTTTAATCTACACACAACTTGCTACGGTAATACAAAGCGCCGTCATTGATCCACAATCTTTTCTTTACCCTGATGTTCCCTTCTATTATCACCATTCAATTAAGCCTAAACAGTTAAACACCATTAACGATTTTTTACAACACCAATTACTACTAAGACATAAGACAGAGTCCTCATCCGCAAATATTCTTTCGATTGCATATTAAACATTGAAACTAATCCGATTAAAATTAAACCTTAACGATTAATGTTTTGAATTAATATACAAACAGGCATATAATTTTACGAACAATGAGATGGCGTTAAAAAAAATCATATGTAAGATATTATTTTCGCAATTTCCATACATAATAAAGATATTAGACCAAGTCGCATGCACGAAAGAATATTTCGTATTACTAATCCAGATATTACAGTAATTACCACATACTATATTGTATTTAATAATGAATTGTAAGTTACACCCTAAACACCGATAATTAATGAACATTTAAGACAACAATGTAAAACTACGTAGGTAGAAGGAGCCCGCTTATAAATGTTCACTCAGTAGCTCAGTACAATAATCAACATGTTCATTATTGCACTAACCGGTTTTAGATAAAGAAAGGGAAATTTCATACGAAGATAGACATTTAAATAGACTAACTGTTCGTTATCTTCCTAATCCATATGTTGCATTAAAATTTTACTTCAAACCACATTTAATTCTTAAAATTATTAATTAATCTATTCTAAACACCCAACACCAATTAATAAATACTAGACATAAAACTTGTTTAACCATCAGCCTCGATCGGAAACTTGGGCTGCCTTTTTTTATGTAACTTTTCACGTAAATTTCATACGGAATGTTATCTGCATCTAAAACAGGTGTGGTGTAATCTTTTTATTACATTTCAAGGGGGGTCATGTATTATTTATATTTTCTTTATTAATGGCAATGGTTCTCTCTTTGTGATAGCTCGTCCCAGCTATAGGAACATTAGAGCTGTTTGTTATTTTCTTTACCTATATGCGCTTCAGTTACGTGCGGCTGCGTACAATTTCTGTAGATAGTCCGTCCACCCAGCATTCTCATCATTAATCCGATCAAATATCACACCTCCAATATCAATTGTGAATAAGGAAATGCATTTCTACAAAACGGTTATAGTATTTGTAGATAATTTCATTGTGACTGTTCTGCTAATGAAGTTTACACAAAAACTTGGTGATTGAAACATTAATTCGATGGTTTGAAATCTCTCAATAAATAACGTCGCTTCCCTTTCCGTATGTTCTTGAGATTTTTTTAGGTGATGATGGTTTATTCAGTCTGTGTCATATCAGTTCTTTGCAATACGTATTTTATAATACGTTTGTCCTTGAGTATATTATCAATTCGTATGTTAGCACGCTTTAGCACCAACTCTTTTCAACTCTTCTTTCAACCATTACCTTACATGTTTAATATTTTAACCTAATTTAAAAGTATTTTTATAACTACTTATTAAGTAAATATTAAATAAGCCTTCTCCATTTGCATAAAAACTATTTAGTCTCCCTTGTTGCACATCTCACTTTATTACATACCGTTCTGTGTAAGGATAGTATACAAGAAATCTTTAAATATACATTAACGATGCCTATCAATGGCAACTCTGAGTATTCTATAAACACGCTAAACACGCGTTGTCTGTGCCGATAGCACAGAATCCTTAAAACTAATTTATTTTTGGGTTTTCTTCGTTTTAAATTTTTTTTTTGTTTTTTATTTTACGATTTTGTACGATTAACCTTTATTATATAATATATTATATATATTAACCTATTACATAGCATAAATTATTAGATTAATATAAACTTATATCTATTCCCGCGCATTGTTCGCAGCATGTTAAATTTAAAATAATATTTACAATATTATTACGTAGCTAATAGTCCTCAAAGGCAGCTGGGCCTCATTTCTTAGATCGGACTTTAATCAACTTAGGTTTAGGACGGAACCTGATCGCGTTATTCATCAATACATTTTAAAATAATACAGACAAAACTCATACACTACAAAAATCCAAAAGAAACGTTGGCAAAGTAACTTTTTAATACTGCATTTAGCAGTCAACACTGGCATCAGAGATAAAGGCTATATAGCAAAATTAATTTCACAAAAAGAAATAATACTTATTACTATAACATTTATTTTATATATCTAAAAGATTTTTTGCAGACATTTTCACATAAGCGTTGAAGATTAATTGAAAATTATACTTCTTACGATACTAATATGAATTAAGATAAAGAAATCTTATTTGTACAAAATAATCCTACAGTAACTGTGTTACAATTCTTATAACTATTTTATAATTAGTGAAATATTTTGAAATACACACTTATACTACAAAGGAATTAATTTATTTTAAATTAAATGTATGAAAAGTTTTAAAAATATTAATCCTTGCTGCAAGTATTCTCTAAATATTCAATGCGTTTTTTAAACGCACCCATAACTTTAGCTACTTTGTCATTATAAGCTTCAAGATGATTCACGCGTTCTTCGTAATCTCCGAATTGAGAGTATATGTCATCAACTGGAGGAACATCTCTGCGGAAACGAGATTTATGACCTACCTCATCATCTCCACAACTCTCACAGTCTGCCCAATAACGCAGATCCATCGACGGCAAATCTTCACACGAAATAAGCCCATCCTGAATTTCCGGTAGTATGAATACGTTTTCGCCTATTGTATCAATGTTGTCTCCATTATCACATAAGATTCGCGCCAGGCTGGTTTCTTGTATTTGTTGCAGCTGTTGGAGTTTAAAAGTTGTTGGATTTTCATACCAGAATCGATCTCCATCTCTAAGACGCTTAAATTGTTCTACTAAAATGCAAGTGAACAATGGTCCTATTTTTCCTCCATCCACTTGATCTTCCAATATTCCACCAACCCACACATCAATGTTATGAACAGATCCATAAAGTTCTTGAAGCTTGTCTCTGACGTCCTTATTTGATATTTCGTTTGCTAAATCATCAAAACTATCGACTTCGGTCATATTACAGAAATCCCGCCATTTAGTGTACGGTGGAAGAGCATGGTCGCGGCCTCTTTGTATGTTAATAGCAGCTAAGTCAAGGGATACAGCATGGGCCTTGTGAAAAAGTTGCTCTGTTAGTTCAGAATTAAGGTTTTGGGTTGGTGTTTTGAGTTTTGCGGGAGTAGTAAACATACCTCTGATTAGCGGATCTACACCTCCTTCGTCGATGAGTCTCCAGGGTGCGAAGAATGCGTTACGTAATTGTAAGTGACCTTGGGGAATGGGTTCAAAGTTTTCATCGTAGCGATGGAGAATCGGATTAATTAGAGAATGACCGAATCTTAAAGCTGCTGTAGCGAATACATTAGACACCGATGGATTGATTTTTGAGTTATATCCCTTGTATTTTCCTATTTGTTCATAACCTTCAGGCCCAAGAATCAATGGTAACCAGTGTTCATAGGTAATGAATTGTATTTCCGCGCCTACTATTTTTCGAGATTCATGATATAAACGGTTGCCATCCCAGAATGGATTGATAATTTTTAATTGAGTAGCAATCCGATTATGTTCGCGCATCCAAATAGTGTGCATTGCTGCCAGTCCAATTTGTTCATTAGCTCTAACGTCACCCGCTACAAAACAGTTGCGATTACTTTCCTCTAGGTCGCGTTTGCAGTCCATGCTGTTTAAACCAATTGTTGGTAACAAAGGTTTTTTTCCGGGAAATGTAGCTCCCACACGTAATAAACCACTATCATCAGTAAAGTCACGCAAGTCTTCTGCCACGGACTTTTCAAATCCATAAACTTGAGAAGCGTCAATAAAAGAAGTGAGCTGATTGATTTGTTCCCTTGGTTGCAGTTTACCGAACAGCACTGATGTCATTCCAGAACCACAAACTGAACTAGTTCTTATAAGATCAATGCAGCGACGGTTGTTAATTCGTGGGTCTCCTTCCGGTACATCGATAGGAAAGCATGGTGCCGCATAATCGCAAGTCTTTTTGCAATCTACTCCATCCCATGTTTGTGAGCTGACAGATGGAAGCGAATGATCTATGTCATGATCCAACCATTGACCCCACTGCATAACCATATGTGTGATCTCAATATCTTCGGTAATTTCTTCGGTAGTGATGATGGTTGTTGATATTAGTCGGGCACTAGGTAATTTGTAGCCGTTATATTTCACATCTTTATTCCATCCGACTGGTTGGCTAAAACCGTTTTCGTACACTGGAAAAAGTATTCTACGAAATGCGCTGAGCGATGAACCCCAAATGGGATGGGCTAAGTTATTGCAACTACCGTCTATACTGCGATATTTTATATGAAAACACATATCTGAACAATCTTTTTCTTCTCGATGTGCAACACAACCAGAGAGACGAGCAATAACTTCTAGATGTTGTCCAGAAAGAATATGTTCATAATTAAAAGGTTCAGCCGACGTTACTTTTAATCCTGATTGTACAAATCCCTTAACTTTGTCTAATGTCCTTTCGTAGATTTCTGCAGCGCGAGCTGCTTCTCGTGCCGGCGCGTTCGGAAATCGAGTAATTCTATAAAGATCCTGTATATCAGAGGAAGCGTCTTTTTTGTTAAATAATTTTTCGATGGTGTTAGCTATAGCTTGATCAATATCGCGGGTTGCTTCCGTCAAGGCTATATTTACATATTCATCACCAGGCAAAACATGATCCTTAACAGTCAGGAAAGCCGAGGCGGTGTCCCGGCCGTATTCGTTGAAACCTGAACATTCATACCGACCACTGTCAGTTATAGTTAAATTTTTAATTATCAAATTCCCGATTAGAGAAATAGAAACTCTCTCACTTTGTTCTATATGAGTCCCATCCTTTCTCCATTCTATTAAAGCAGGGGGTTCGCTCTCTACTTCACAAGGCATTTGAATAGATGTCTCTTTAAACGCATCGGTATCTTCAGGTTTTAATATAATTTTTGGTGTTATGATTTTTGCTTCTTCCACTTTAAGGATTGCGGATATTTCCGTCAAACCTTCGGAGTTTTCTGCTCTACAATGGTATAAGCCATCATCATCAAGCGAAGCTTGTACTATTGTTAAATTTTGGTTGTCATCAGAGAAAATTATATTTTCGCTTTCTGGTAAAGTCATGGTGTTCCTGTACCACGTTATTTGCGGTTGCGGTACTCCTCTAGCTGTACACCTAAACTCAGCAGTTTCTCCAACAATAACAACTTCATCCTTAGGAACAACAATGAATGCGGGTGCCACTGGAAGAATATAAAAGCCGGTAAAAATAATAAAGAGAATTTAAAGAATTTACCATAAACTATTATTTAATAATTACCCATAACTTCAAGAGTAGCATCGGCTGTTATTTGGCCATTCAAATTTTCGGCCTGACATGTATACAGGCCCGCGTCATTACTTTCGATTCCCTCAATGACGATAGTTCCATTCTTTCTTATTGCCATGCGGTCTGACAGCAATATTCGAGCCCGCTTGAAGAACCATATGATATGTGGAGCCGGATTTCCAGTAGCGACGCAATCAAATTTAACTTTATCGTTTAATCTTGCTATTTGATTGCGAGGGAGTATAGTGAAAACTGGATAACCTAAAAGTATTATCAAATTACATTGTCATTTCGCAACAGAAGAATAATATTATTTTTATATATAGTTCGTCCTGATTAACTTCGATAGTCTGTTTTAAAAACTTACCATTTATGTCTGGTTTTGTGCGTACCATCATTTTTGCGGGCTTTGATTTTATTTCTCCCGCGGGATTCTTGGCTTTACATTCAAATATTCCTACATCGTTTTCATCTGCAGAATGTACCATGAGTGTACCGTTGTCTATTACTTCGTAACGATGTGTGTCGAGCGGCACAGTTGCCGAATCACGTAACCATATAATTTCTGGTTTTGGCTCTCCAGTGACGACACAAGTGAATACGGCATCTTCACCAAAGTTAACAATAGTGTCTTGGGGGTCTTCCATAATTTCAGGTCGTTCTAAAATTTTTAAGTTTAGGTAGTAATCATATTAAATCTTTACTTTTATGTTAGACAGATGTAAATTGGGCATTTAGACTTACGGCAATGAAAGTTTTCTTCCTTCATCGTTGATAATGAAGCTCCCGTAGCTGCAGCTGGTTCGTAGCACGTGGCGGCGATATCCATTTCACTGTGTTCAGCAAGCATACGAACAAACCATAGCATGGAGCAGTCGCAAATAAGCGCATTGCTATCCAAACGCAACTTGCGAAGACTAGTTAAGCCTCGGAAAGAACCTGGCGGAATTCTTTTTAAGTGGTTGTTGTGCAAGTATCTGAAAAATATACGCATTTAATAATTTGTTATATAATTTTAAAAACAATATTGTCTTTATATAAAAATCAATAACTTACAATCTCCCAAGCCGAGGTAAATTAGAGAACGTTTCCGGTTCGATTTGATGTATCTCATTGACATGTAGATACCTGAAAGCAAAAGTCATTTGAAAGGCGATAATCAAGACATAAATTTGACTATAAACATGTTCATTACAAATATTATGCAACCTGGAGCAAAGTTAAAGCTGCTATATTCGGTTATAGTGTTGTGAGTCTATTCG
>DWHU01001579.1:0-12021 GCA_018247975.1 Parides photinus | reverse complement strand
CATCCAGTCCTTTCATAATTACATTCATCCAGTCCTTTCATAATTACATTCATCCAGTCCTTTCATAATTACATTCATCCAGTCCTTTCATAATTACATTCAGACGGTTCTTTCATAATTACATATAGACAGTCCTTTCATAATTGCATTCATCCAGTCCTTTCATAATTACATTCAACCAGTCCTTTCATAATTACATTCAGCCAGTCCTTTCATACGTACATCCCACATTACTGTAGTACAGGTCCTTCCACAATTTAGTTATTTTCAGAATAAAAATATAAAATTTCATTCTTTAACAGCGAGGAAGAGGGTGTATTGAAAGAAAAACATGTTTTGATAGGTACATCCGTGTATTAGTTTACACAAAAATAGTACGTACGTTAGGTGGAATAACAATGGATTTTTCAACATCACAATACAATACACAGTATACAACCGATGAACCGCAAATATCTGCGACATTCATCATCCGTTTATATGCGTTACGCGTACATAAAAGTAAATAATAACACGGGACCTACAAAAAGCATTACATGAAATTAAATATTACTTTCAATTAGAATGGAATATTGTTTCATATTGGAAAAAAAATCATTAATACATAGCATTTCACGAAAACCGCTATACAATCACTTCGACTACGTTAAATCTCGTAAGGTTATTAAACAATATACTTAAATAACATTATTTTAGTAAACTCGTAGATACTTGGTGGTACTGGATTACTTTAAGCGCCGATATTGTCTTTCTGTTAATAATCTAACTTAGAGAACAAATTTTATTACTAAATTTACTTTCAATACTTCAAATTATAGTTATCGGTATAAATTTCGCGTATAATTAATATTCGAATGGGTTATTCGCAACTATACCACAATTCATATTTATAAACAAACGTATTTATTACATTAATTAACAATAACTTTAATATACATTACACAAATTTCACAATTACGGTTGGAATTGTCAATAGAGAAAATCCACAAGCGTACAACTTTTACGGACTTAACACATTACTTTAGATCAATAGTTATCTTTATTGGGGGAAGATTTCTAAATTATTTATTGTCGATTATTTATATATGTACAGACATACAAAAGCATTATAAGTTTAGCTATGTTATTGGCAAGATATGAACGAAGTAAATGAGACTAAAGCTACTTTAATTCAAATAAACGAGACCACTACTAAACGAAGTTAAATCTTAGCTGCTAATATATTGAAGCTGCTGTTGAACGCTTAACTAAATGTCTACTATCCAATTGCAACTTTATTAAATTTAAACATTATTTAAAACGAAATTAGCTCCGTTTTGATATGTAATATAAATTATTGTCATAGTGATACGCAAATGTTGGAAATAGTGTTCAACCATTATCGGCACTAAACAAAAAGTTTCATCGATATCACAATCTCAACGAATTTTATTATCCGCTTGAAATCTTAAAAATCTAAATATTGCCTCGAAATAAATTGCCACGGATGGTATATTAACAAATATAATATCCCCCGCAATAAAGACACTCTATTAACCTATTTTATTTTCATCACACCAACTGTACGACACATTTAATTCCAAAAGGAATAATTATCTCTAAGACTTAAGAAATATTTGCCTAGTTAGACTTTATGTACAAAAGATTTAATATCTATAAATATAACAAAATAATGTAAAAAAATTTAAGATTACAATTTTTACCTTATCGTTAAATATAGTGAATGAAATTATGCGATCAATGTTTCGGGCTCATCGTTAATGTTAAATAACAAAAATATTTATACGTTTAACTTTCAACCGGGTTTTCGTGAATGTGTTGTAATAATACAAAACTATAAAGATGACGTCGTCCTAAATCGACGTGATTTTGAAATTTTGATTCATTTCATATTAAAACAACGGATATTTCATGTTACTGGATGGATAATTCGCGAAAAAAGCGAACATGTTACGATTTAAAACGGATATGCAAAGGGGGGGCGTCGTTTTGTCGTCGCGCGTGAAACCGCTTAAACAAATTGATGCGATTATTAAGAATCATGGGGGAAAATAAACGGTACAACCAGTAGTGGTGTAGTGGCTAGGACGGACCGCGACGGAGAGACCTAACCACTTGCTCGTATCCGTTGTTAAATTAAATCGTAACAGGATTCCCGTGTAACATGCCAAACATTCCGATTATATTAGTATGTAGTGTTTAAACCGTTACAAAAATATATACACTAACCGTACTGACCGAATAACCCAACGACTAACCGCTGTCGCACACTTTAACACAGATATGTAGCTCGCTCCACGTACACAGTTTAACATTAATGATTTACAATTTACCTAAAGTCGTCAGTCTTCCCATGGTTCAACTTTACCACGTTTATCCACCGTTTCAATTATGAATTTAGAAAAACCGATTTTTTTTTAAACTCCATCACATACCTTAATAATTGCTCACTTCGACAACAACGTAATGCTTTTTAAATTATTGCCAAAACTTAAGTTTAATATAAACAGACAGTGTAATAATAATAATGCTTATATTATGCCTCTTAATTTAACGAACCAAAACTGTTATTAATTAATGAAAAATGTAAAAACACTTCCTCACCTAAACATCTTAAATTGAAAGACCTTTCTCTTTTTCTATTGCAAGTATCCTGTAATGATATTTGCTTTATAAATGTATATAAAAAACGTTTAATTTTAATAACTATATTATAACGCTTATTGAATTTTTTTTATGTAAATCTCAAAACTAGATTACGGAGGGCTAGGTAAGTTTGCTCAAGCGGACATTTCATTAGAGGTTATGGTTAAATATTGACATTTTATACAATACTACCGTTATAAACGAATATATAAAAGATACGTATAACAAAATAACACACGTACACACAAATGAAACGCGTGCTATACAAATTTAACTTTCCTTTTATCTCCGGCCGCGGAGTGCTCAAGTAATGCTGCCCATATTATGATCTTGTTCGATGACATCTTTATAGTAATCAAATGCAATTCACATTCCAGTTTTCGCAATCATTGTATAAATGTATTTATCATGAAGTATAAGTGAATAATAATGAAAACCATTGTAAACTATAAATTATGAATAACCTATTTTCATTTCTCATATGAAAAGATTTCTTTTTTTTTCATTGTTTACTTCGACACACGCGGCTTCTACTTAACGTTAGGTTACCACGTAAATATATATATACTATATATACCACATAGACAGATATTGATAATAATTTACACATATATTTCATGAAATTACTATGTGGCGTTCTAAATGAGAGTAAGCTCATTTTAAGTTTAAATTACATAGACAAACAAAAATTATTTATAATAAATCAATATGTTCAATAACTCTGTATAATTTGAACATATTTATTAAAGAAAAAATTAATCACATGCTTGATATTAAATTTAGTTTTTGAAAGAAATGAAACGAAATTAAACTAGGCGCATAAATTAACTTATACAAAAAAAAACCCGGAAGTCCGATTGAAAAACTATTGATAATCATCAGTCATAAAGTGCTTTGCAAAACGAAACTATTTCCCCATCATTACAACCGAATAATATCAATAATGTAACGTTATATTCCAATGGAAGAAACTTGTATAGCCTGATTACAGAGGAAGGAGGAAATGCGCTAGAAAATGCGAATATTCCACATAATGCTATCAAATCAAATAAATTATCCTATGAGTGAAAACATTAATCAAAAATGCATACACCGAATACTACACCGCAAGTGTATAAACAATCATCATAAACTGAAAATGCAAAATCACTCAAAATTTAAATGATTCTCTATAAAAAATTAACTAAATATAAACACGTTAAATATTCAACGTAAATTAAAAAAAAAATATTTGCATACTGTTTTATGTGCAAAATAAACTGAATGAATGTGGGACAGTGCCAAAACACACACAAATGCTTAAGTCTAATAAAAGAAAAAAAAAACCTTTTTTTTAGTATTCCTATAATTTTACGCACAAATAAATAGTTTTATAACTCAAATCATATTATGGCAAAAAAATAATCATTGACAGTTTTCTCTAAACACCAACACCATGCCAATCATTCCGATAAAAATCTTACAACATGCAATACCATCGCGTTTGATAATTTCACGAAGGCAACACTAAATCTTCTCTAACAGAGACCAGCTGCGGCCGTGGCTCGCGGGGTTATTTTGATAATCAACGAAATCAGCTCACGAGCAATCAATTTCTCGCGTAATAATTACTTTAGGGAAACGGGTAATTTAGTATTTAACGAGCGTGTAAACCACGATGCCGGCGAGTATGAAACCGAAAGTGATGAGGTGCTTGTAGAGAGACTTCTTGACTGCACGTATCCTCTCGGTCTCGCGCACGCGCTCCTTCATCGCCGAGACGCGCTTGGCCACGAGGCGCGTGCGCCGCCGCCTCAAGCTGCTCACAGATTGACTGTTGGGAAAACAAGCATTCAGAGAACAAACACGAATTTCTTCTTTATAGAGAGGAGACAACAGCAACCCTTAAGATCCCAATTTTTACACGCCTAAACTGCCTCGCTGGGCACGCCCAACGGATTACATTGGAGACCGAAGATTATTCTGAACGCAACAGTCACCTCTCCTCCAACACAGTGAAGAAGCATATACTAAGTGATAGATTGTCTATGACATACATACATTTGTGGTTCATCACTACAATAGTCTCTGAAGACAAAGGCTTTGCCAAATAAACATCGTCAACATAAACATTCCAGCCCCAGCCCGGTGAATAATAAATAAAATAAAGTAGCTGCCCGAGCCGAGGCTTCTGAGGAAGCCCTCGAGTATTGCTACATGAGAGACATTAAGCCTGGCACCCTCCGTGTCTGGGCCTTCCCTGATGACGCCGCTATTTATGCCCTTTTTACAGAAGAGCGAGTGTATATCAATATCCAAAACAAAAAAATAATAAAATCGCTTCTTACTTTACGACTGATGATGTACTTGACTCGTCCTCGTCGCAGGTAAAACACGAGGGCGTCAGCGAATTGCAACCCGATGGATTGGTTGAACAATCATCAGTGTTTGTAAACTCTTTCGCGAGGTTTAGATTGCCTAAAAAGGTGAACGGAATTAGAGTGATCGTAAAGATAAAAACTATGTATCTTATATCAAACAATTTACACACACAAACAATATAAAAACAATGTTCCCACTACTGGGACGCGAGGTCTTGCCACAGACTCTGTTATTAACACACGACGTTGGTCAAATGTGAGTTGGTGGATTTTCCAAGTCTAAGAAAGCTGTTCTTTGAACTTATTGTATACCTCATAGTTTTCCACCATCGATAAATCAAGCTGTGTATGGGGGTTTGTACCCGGCGCTCGCTCCTGGATATAAAGCGACTATTACAACCTAACAAACAGTTGACATGGTTTCACCTGAAAATATCCTAAGTCACATAAGAACAAGTAAACAAGCGTACCGAGCGAGGCGCTAGTCGGAATCGCGGGCAATGGTCTTGCAGGCGCTTTTGTGAGACTTTCTCCGCGAGGTGGAGGTGGGGGCGGGGCTTCCTCCTCCATATCCCCTGCCACCGTTGAGTAAATACTTTCATCCATTATCCTCTCTTGTTTCTGGAACAAATTTGTGATAAAGATAAAGTAATATACTAGGTACCACAGAAATCGAAACGAAAAATAAACATACCCGCACATTGAAACATCAAAATAATGACTTCCCCACTAACTAATATTCAATCGTATTGTTACATGAAATGATAGGAGACATATGTACGAATTTAACAAGCTTTGCTTTTTTATGATAAACATAATCTTTAATAATAACAGCTGTGATAAATAAATTGTAGTTATCTTTATACAATATGCGTGGACAAAAATACAAAATTTTGGTAAGCTTGCTGGTTTTCCTTCTAAGTTTTATTGTAATATAGAAAGTAAAAAGAAAACTAGAAGTTTGTCACATGGGGTAGGTTCATTAGTTATAAATAGTAAAATTCTCCAAAAACGTACATAGTCCGGGTGAAATTTCTTGCAACCCTCAATTATTGCCTGATAGGAAAATCGCAGTTGGTCAGGTGTCTGGATGAGACCCATGCGTTCCTTCCGCATCGACAAGAGGATCTGTGGGACGTTTATACTCGAAACACCCTCCTTCTCCATCTGTTAGATACGAATACAACCTCAATACCATTTTAAATTCACATACATAGAACAAAAATAAATTGACGGTTCAAATAGATCATACAAAATTTAATTGCTACTAGTTAATAATATGTAATTTCAAACAGTTTAAATTAATAATATAAATTCAAATCGATATTCTATGCAAATGTTTTAACTTACAATGACAAGGGACGAGTCTACCAAGCAAAAAGTTCCAGAGCGACCAATCCCTGCACTACAATGTACCACTGCTGGTCCAACTTCAGATTTCAAGGCCCCTAAAGAACGAATTTTTTCCAAGAAATTCAGAAACGCTACCGGAGAACTAGGGACTCCAAAGTCTGGCCAAGTAGTATAATGAAATTGGAAAATTTCTCTGCTTTCACCTGTCTCCATATCATTGACTCTGTAGACAATAAATGTTGCCACTAGTTATTAGTCCGCCTGTTATATTAAAAGATTAATTATCTAGTAAAACGAGAATATAACACAGACCTGAACACTCTAATAGTGTAATAACTGAAATTCTCTTCAAAGGTTTGTTCTACAGACAGCTTCACATCAGTCAACACCATCGTGTAATCGGAGCCGATCCCATGAGGCCAGTACCAATGGCACTTGATTTCATTCTTTTCTACCAACTTATTTAACATTACGATTGCTTGGCTGTTTTGCTCCCAAATCATCAGCCAAAAATGTCCTACGGTAGATTCTAAAGGTCCTTGCGTGAGGATGTATTTTCTCTTAGCTCTCCGAATCTAATTGAAATAATATATTATAGTTAAAGTTCAATTAAGCTGTAGACTTCAGGTCTATGAGTGAGTATCCAATGTCTTAGTCAAAGGATTCAAAGAATCGTCTTATATGAGGATATGTTGCGAAAGTAAAAGCAATACAAATTCAAATATTCAAAGTGCATCCGCAGGTGAAGTTGTACATACATTTTGAACAGAGCATTATTTATCATCGTCTTAACACCCAGAGAAAAGAAAACGAAAAATTTATATGACTTTGGCATGGACTGTATTATACACGAAATATGTCTTGAAACTCCCGTTTTATTTTCATAATATATGTACATTTTGTTATAACTTGTCATCGGACTGTATAATGGTTATAAATATTAACTTTCGTAACATATATACATAATGGTCATGAAGACTTTAGTTTGATGTAAAAATAAGTATTCATAAATAACTTAAAAATCTTAGGTAATTAGTCTACACCAGTGTTCTCTAACACGGAGCCCACTCCCAACATGGAAACAATTTCATTGTTCAGGCGGTCTTATATATTTCAATATACCCTACTAAATCATCGTGTAAGAAAATCAAATAATTGAAGTGGGTAACATGAAAATACATTCATGACATCAACACATCCATTTGCACTTCACTACCCAGCACAATACATTTAATAGAAAACAACATTGTTTCATACATAAACTAGCGGACCCGGCGAACTTTGTTCCGCCTAACAATCACTGAATGAGCAGATTAGTGATTTTAAAATAAATACAAAATTAAACCATTTTTTTATTATATCAGTACAATAAAATACATACAATTTATCAATCTTTATTATTTAATCGAATATTATATTGATATCACACTTATTATCCTATTCCCGACTATCACAATCCAAAAATACAAATATCATAAAATCCTGAATATTGACTGTTAAGCGTAACAAAATTTGCGAGTCAGGTAGTATACCAATAAATCATTTAAAATTTGTTGGTGCCACTGAACTTAAACATCACAGGACCTTATTATATGAAATACATTACAACAAAGAGTTTGGTATATCTATTGGTTGTTATATTTCTTTAATTTATAACAGAATAATTTAGTAGGATATTGTTATTTATGTCAATTTACCCTACCAAATTATGTAGTTATAAAGTAAAATGATATAAGTGGGTAATGTGAAAAGACATACATGACAGTGACACTTCGATTAATACTTTGCTACTGAGCACATTATATTCTAATAATACAACATTGTTTTATTATACATAACAGATATATTGATGAATTATTATTGAAGAATATTATCCCGAAGGAACATGTATTGCAATTAAGACAGATTAACTTTAATCAAAAAATCATGAAGTTTATTGCGTCTACCCTACAACATTTTTTTTATTATATTATTATTCAATTTAATATATTTTTGAACAAAAAACGAAATTGTCTTACCTGAACAAAATTAGCATTGATGTAGTCATTCCCAGATCGCTTCAAAATAACTCTGCTGTGATCATATGGACTGACATCTCTGTACCGGTTAAGATGTATGTTTTGAGGCTTCTTTGCCTCTAAGCATGTATACTGATAGGATTGACATACCCGCCCAATTTCCTAAAACATATTTCTAGATTTTTACAATTTGCTGTAATCCCACATGGGAAGATGTATTATAACAACCTCCACACGGTTTTCTCCAGTATGTCATGAGAAGATACAACTCCAGAAGAAGAAAGCCTCAATTTCTAACGAAATCAATGAATTTTAGAGAAATTTTTACCAAGTACAAAAATATTCAACTTAGGTATTAGACACTGGAAAACTCAGTGTGCTGAACATTTGAAATATTTTTACAACTAGCAAAGGGCTGAATAGTTGGTAGAGAAGTAATTTTTTTTTAATTCAACTAAGTAACAAGATGGGCAAGATGTTTACCCGATGGTAAGCAATATGCCTGCCTATAACAATGTGACACTACTGAAAGTGGTATACATGACAACTCAGCACTCATCGAGACATGATGTTAAGACTCGTTACCGCAGTAATTTCCCTAGTTACAACTCCCTTCAAATCAGAACGCAGTAATGTTTGGCGACAGAAAGAGAGCTGCAGTTGTACCTACATAGACAATTTCTGATAACAGAGACCTACAGTACATTTAATTTACAATTTTCTATTTATTACGATCTACCTTGTTTTATACAAGAAAATTTTAATAATTGGTATTCCTAGGTCACGTGTTTCTAAATATATAATCAAAAAAAGAACGAAACACTTCACAAAACAGGAAACCTTTTAACAAAAGTTGGCAGCCTGAAAACAAAATTTATGACAAAAATACTTTAATGATGAAGTTATGGGTAATACGTGCCATTGCAAAGGATGTAATGGCTTAGAATTTAGATATGCGTGGCACATCTAACATCGTGCCACACCTATAGAAAACTTACCTGATAGAGAATCGGCCAGGCACGCTTGGATGCAAGATCCATATATTCAGCTTCTACGCTATGTGATGACATTGTTCCTAGTTAATTTAAGAAACTATATCATTTCAAACTACACGAACAAATTTCGTTGCAACCGGATGCCGCAAAACTTACGATCTTCAAGGGCGACTGATGATAGTCTGTAACACTTTGCCGACACGTCTTAATTTAAACTAAAATAACCGGGTAGTTCGATATATTTTTCGTACCGCCTTCACTTTCGCCTTAAGTAGAAATAATGAAATTTTGTCAAGTCACATTAGACTGTCATCGAGAACTACCGCACTTCATAGCATAGATTTAAACAGATTTTCCAATGACGGGAAATGGCGGCGAAGGCGGAGACTTTTTTAAACTCTTACTGACTTGTTTTACATTCCTATCTCGGCTAAAAATAGAATAATTTTATAAATTACCAATTGTATATCTTTTTTTATTTACTTCTTATCCTAAACAATTGTAATAAGTTTTCAAAAGTATACAATGTTGAACTAAACATAAATTATTTCATTGATATAATTATTACTGTAAGAATCGTATATAGGTTTCAGTGTAACGAAAAAATTATATTTTCACCAGTTCATCTCATTTAGTGTGCTCATAAAATATTCTACACTTTTTGATATTTATTAGATAAAAGTGGCTTCAGATTTTTTTTGGGTAAAAGCAAATCATTCAACACATGTCTCTCTTTGCTTCAAACCCCATCCAATTAAAATTGTGGGTATGGGTATGTAGGACACATAATTTTCATAACACCTCAAAAAAATCTACTACCCTCTTTTCACTTAAAATAGAATTCTCTCATGGTTGCGTTTAGAAAGTTCTTGGCATGCTTTTTAGCTTGCTAGATATGCTTCATTTTATAAATCTGTGCATAGTTGCATGTTAAACCATTTACCAAGACATTTCACGGGATACGTAATAAAAGTTATCGGAGATAATTTGTGAAGAGTAAAAAATAGAAAGTGACGAAAAATATAGTTAATTTTTTCTTAAAAAAAAACTAGGTCTTCGCTTTCGTAGTCGCTATTACTTTTCATATTGTAACTTTAAATTGTTTACTAATTTTGGACTCTGCGTGAATTGCTGACATTTTTCTTTGTCTATGGTTACAGTGCCAAGTGTAACGGAATGAGTGTTTAACATCCTGAGCAAAATTGCAGTAATTTGCCGTACAGAGTTTAAATATTCTACAATAAATCGTCAAATCAATTCGCTTGTTTAGGTTGTAGAAATGGCGTCTCCACGTACACGCCGCAAGTTGAGTTTATTGCGTGTACAAGAAGATAATAATGTAAGTATCGATGCAGTTGAAAATAAAAAATTATTGGTCAATTACCCAATGTTAGCAATTTAGCTTGCGTGGTCTCTAAAAGTTAGAATTGGTTTACAGAGACTCCATTGTACCCTTATTTCAGCAAATACTCATGATTCGTTATCAACTACGTGTATGATGTCTTGAATAATATTGAGCCTATATGTTAAAAATACTATTTTGCTAAATTTTAAAGTTTGCATAATCATAGTCTTAAAATTATTGCTGTTGCGAAAGTTGTGCAATCAAACATTTATTTATATTTCTAATCTTAAAATTTAATTTTGTGAAAGTGTGTTTTATTTCAGTCATAGTCTTACATTGTGAATATTTATATCAATACAGGAAGCATTATTAAGTTCTATCATTATTATTAAGTTTAAATGTATCTAATTCGCTTTACAGAAATGTTTTGAGTGTGGGACATTAAACCCTCAGTGGGTGTCCGTTACCTATGGAGTATGGATCTGTTTAGAGTGTTCTGGTGTTCACCGAAGTCTTGGGGTGCATCTGTCTTTTGTTCGCTCTGTTACTATGGATAAATGGAAAGATATTGAACTACAGAAAATGATGGTAATAATATTTATTTACAATATGCTCAATATGTCTACTTATGTAAGATATTAATACTATATTATGTTTATCTTAATAATTTTAAATGATCAGGTTGGAGGAAATGCCAAAGGTCACATATTTTTCGGCAGTCAGCCTGACTACAGGCTGGATATGTCAATACCCCAGAAGTATAATACAAAAGCAGCTGCTATGTACCGTCAAAAGGTTTGAAATTACTCCTGCATTAATATTTATACAGATAAATATAATTTATTTTTTCTAAAAATTTATAATAATTTTCATATACGTTTCATGTTATAAGTTAGTCAACAATATATATTTATTACAATTGCATGAACTTTAGATTCAAAAATCTTTATTTCCTACAAAAACATTAGTTAGTACCCAACTTAAATATGGAGTTTTATGTCCGGCTGTCAGATGGTTACAACATATATCAGTGAGCTCCAGAAATAATATCATAAATACAGTGTAAAAACGTCTAATAGTAGTAATAAAGTACATAATAATCAAGTTCAACAGTGGAAGAAGCTAATTACAGTAACAAAAGTAAAAAACCACACCCATATAAGCCATACCCACCTATATAAGAATATAAAAAACACGGATACCGTGTATGATTTATATTTGTAAGCTGTGATAGCCTAGTGGTTACGGACCTCGGCCTCCGAATCGGGGGTCGTGGGTTCGAATCCAGGCGCGTACCAATGACT
>DWHU01001578.1:0-12025 GCA_018247975.1 Parides photinus | reverse complement strand
ACATTTACACAGCATTACTACTGATCGATTTGATATAAAACTTGTTAAATTTGTACCATTGTAGTACCTAGATAGTCTCTAGCAAGGAAGAACAAGAAATACCTCTAGACGGAACGGAATACATCGTATTCTTCAATCATAAATGTTTATATTTTAATATTCAAATTGTTATGTGGATCTCACTTTATATTACAAAGCGACAGTAACATTAATTTATTACAGTAATTTATGCCAAACAGCCTATTACAGTATTAATGATTTTTTTAATGACAAAACTTGACAGTGTGATAAATTGCTCCTTTAGATAAATGATTAAATAAAAAAAAACAATGTATTAACAATATAATGTTGTTTTCTCTTATGGATAGGTATGTATATGTCTATGTATGATAAAAAATATATTTATATGTACGTACTTTAAACATAATATATTTCTATCTGGTATCTCTTCTATATACACATAAACTACCCGTTACCTGTCCTTCTGTCTCCATACTATGGTTGTCTGTAAGAAAATGCCCCGAGCGATATGACCGCCAATTGCACTTTATTTATGTCTTTATACTTTCGTTTTTGGTTCTGTTTTATGTGTATGTATAATAAAGAATATTAAATAAAATAAATAAAATGTATTAAAGATTAAGATATCATTTTCATTTATTAAGATTTGTCTTGTTGCTTTTTGGAAGCCTCGTTAGAATGACTACCGACAGACGACTATAAACAATCACTGAATGATTTTAAAGATAATAAAGGTTTTATTTTATTTTATTTTATTCTTCCAGGTCAGTAGTGGAGAGGCATCTGTCAGACAAGTCGGTGTCGAGGTTGGCTGGTGTGTTCGCCATTGCGTCGCGCGGGGAGCTCCTGGACTCGCTGTTCTCAGGACAAATTCGCGAGGACGTGCTCAAGTTGACCAGGATGCTGCGCAAGGAGCTCGACAGGGGCCTGCTATAATCACCATAAACGGAAAATCTGAGAACCGTCCTACATGGAACCAAAGCTGTTCTAATCATAGGTAATGTACTACTCTAGACGCGAATGTGTTCTGTCGCTATCTTGTCCACTGTAATACACACAATATATGTAGTGTATAAAAAAACCTTGACTAATATAAACGATGTTCTTTCCTTACGTGATCAGACAAGATTTGAACAGATCCAGATCTTTACGGTGTCATAGTATAGTTATCTCCATATATGGAGATTTGTCTCTCTAAAGTAGAACGTTTCTGGAATGTTCGTTATTCGATCTCAATTTTGGTTATTGCTTGGCCGTTTTACATATGCACATTAAATGATTTTTAATTATACGCAATAAAATCACTGTCACTTTAAGATAATAATATCCAGCACTCACGTACGAAATGATGAGGTGTATCATCTGTTAATCATTTCTAGTCTAGCCTTTCACAAAAGTTAGACTAGAAATACTGTATCCAGCGGTTTTTAACCTTCATAGTGAGGCATCTGTATGACGACGCTATATATTTGTTGTAAGTTTTGTTTTGTATTCATTAATCGTTACAAAACGTATAAAGAATTAATTGTTATATACCATAATAGTATTTGAATGTATATAACGAATTTCTAAACATATTTCTCGTGCAATAGAGATTAAATTAACTTTATAAGTTACTTCATCGGATTCACAATGCACGGACACTTAATCATCACAAAAGTAACCAGTACAATGATGAAGCTATTTATACTTAAATATTTATTATATATATGTACATGTTAGTTCTTCGAAATAGATCGATGCCGACATCCTTGTGTGAGGTTTATAAAATGAAGGTTATTCCTTCAATTTTTTTCCTGAGAACTCCACATGTGCTAGATGTGATCTTTTTGAATCGGTGTACAAATGAACAACTTGCCTAATTTTGCCCAGATTTTATAGTTATATACACACGCATTGTTTTTTTTTTTTGAAGATTTTTACATTAGAGGTTCGTCGTTTTTAAGTTAAGATCTTGCCTGATATCATGAGATTCAATTTATTTCCCACTTGGAAAATTGTGCATTTTGTAGTTGTAAATATGAACGTAATGAATAATGATGAATTAAGTAATAATTTATTGAGCCATGATAGCTCGAGCGAAGAGATGTAGTTTCAATCCTTACTGAGCTTGAGCTTTCTATGAACTAAATACTTGGTTGATGTTTTATACAAACGGTGTTCTTTATCCTTCCGAGAGAAAGTTCCCAGAAGAGGGAACATTAAGAGAGCAGTTTATTTATTTAACTTATGTTATTTGCTGCATTTGATGTTTAAACTGTTACCAACTGATGCTAGATTTATATATCTTCGAGCAGTCACACTGCCTATATCAAAACTTTTTTACTGGTCCTATTAAATCCAACCTAATTGTAATGGGATCAGAACATCTTTAGTCGATATACACCGTATTGTCTATTTATAAAACTTTTTTCTCTGTAATCTCGGACCAACGTTTTAAATCTAGATATAGTAACAACATATCTAAACAAATCTTCATATCTTTAAAACAATAAACATATTTAAGCAATGTATAAAATACTTTATTTTTATCTATATTATTTTATGATGAAATTTTGCCTCTATTTTCACTTTCTCGTATTATATGATATTAAAATCAGAACATTTTACCAGACATTTTAATAAAATAACGAAAAATTTGTTTTATTGAATATATGCTATATATTATTACATAATCTGTAATATTTTTTTAATATTCACATTGAGTTTGTAAATTATTATTTTTTTTAATGTAATGTATTTTTTATCAATTATCTATATGTAATTATTATCATCGTTCGATAAGTGTAATACAAAACTTTTTTGGAAGAGAAATGTAACTCTCGGCATAAAATATACCAATTTTCGTTGTATTTTTGTAGTATCAACTAGATCGCTTTTGTTAATAGTAATATTGTTAACACTTTTTTATACAGTAATTGAACACTCTCTATGTAAAATAAAGGATTTACATCCTTTAAAATATATTTTTCGTTGCATAAAGTACTTTGTTCATGTTCTTCTTTGGGTATAATGATTATTGCGTATTTTTTACTATTATGAACAATAAGAAAATAAAACTATTTAAGTGTAATGTGAGTTATACAGAACTCATAGAAATGTCACGAAACCTCTCTGTTTTGGTTAGTAAGAAACACTTACCGTAAAATACTCTATGTAATTTGAATCTCACTGAAATTCACTAAACCTATGTTACTAGATTTATCTTAATGTAATTATAATGAAATGGGTTTCTCATTTATTTATTTAAAGGTCTAGTGGCTAGATAATATCAAAGAATTATTCTGCTATCGAATTAAAATGAAAACTGATAAGTTTAGATATTATCAGATCGTATGTAAGGAGAGTATCAACTTGCCTGGGGCTATGTTCCATTATTTTAAAGTAACTTTTAAACTTTATATATGTTTGAGTAAAAATATTATTTACTTCACAGTTACACTATATTGAATTTCAAATTTATACATACATATGTTTTATTTAACTATCGTCGTTTTTATATTTCCATGATTTTTAAACATTAAGTGCTCTCTTTTACTTAGAATAAGATACTTGCTTACAACCTATTGAACACTTTCATCGATACACAGGCTTCAGTATTCACTTGTACACAATAACTGATTTTTATAGATAATAGTTACTCGATATTAAATAATACTCCAATGAAATATTGAATTTGTAATAAACCCTGGAAAACATTTACTTAGGAAATATAGTATAATATTATTTTATGTAAACATATAAGTCGTGTTAATTTAAATAGCTATATGTTTTCTCTTGTTACACAAAACAGTAAAGCCTTATATGCCGTTATGTGTTTACGTGTATTAAAAGACATAGTTTTTAAAATAACTAAAAACTTATTATAAAATAAGTTGTAAACTGCATAAATTATAATTTTTAATATTTTGAGATTTAACTACAAAAGGTAATAAATATATTTTTTCGTTGTAATTCTATGTTTGTTAGTCGGATTAAATCAATTTGTGAACGTAATTCAGTTTTTGTAATAAATATTTTCGTATCAAAGAATGATAATGAAAGATATTATTTGATTTATATTAATTTAAGTTATTATAATAGTTTTATCAAATAACCTACTTTATAAGTATGAGCGACTTTATCCTTGCCTCCTGTTAGTTCTTTAAGTTGGATACAAAGCAAACGCTATGTTAGCATTTAGTTAACGAACAATGTAATATATGTTGTAAGTAAAGCAACGAATGCCCTTCCTAAAAGCGATTTCTTCACTTAAATTTCGGTTTTATTGCAACTTTGGCTATCATATACCGGAAAATTGTAATATTACCTTTCCTCTATATTATGCCAGGTGGTAAAAAAACAAGGCTAATATATCGTACATTTTCAGATTTGTTATGCTGTGTTGTATGTGTTAAGATTTGATATCAAATATACAATTGATAAGACCCGTTGTTTTGATTTCCTGATATATACCATTCATGTAATTAGTAATGAAGCCGTGATAGTTCAGTTTGTAATGCGATCGAATGCACTATTGGTCTTGAGCTTGAGCTTCCGGTGAAGGAAAATATCGTGAAGAAACCAACATGTTCCAAGAAAAAACTTTTGTGAATATGTGACATCCGCCAACCCGTACTTGGCCAGCGTGGTGGATTAAAGGTCACAATTCTCATTATAAGAGAATGCCCCGATTCCCTGCAGTGGGAATATTAAGTGGGCTATATATGTTATATATTAATAAAGTTTTCTGTAAGTATTAATTTCAAGTACGTGCTGTGCAATTCCATAAAGCATGAATTCGATTACCTCTGAACTTTAGCTTTTACAGACAAAGAAAGAATTGTAAAGAAATCAACCATAGGAAAACGAAATGAGCTGTTGATTTAAGGCAGGGTTTTACAAGACTAGCTAGGTGTATACCCATCGCCGGCGGTATCGCCAATTTTTAAATGTACGTTAATATATTTTGGTTTCTACACGGCATTGATACCAATGTGGCTACAACCCATAGCACGCGGTTTCCACTTTCCGTGAACATTTTTCTTACACCATTGGTCAGAAGGAAAATAGCTTGAAAATATCAGTGACAGAACTTAATTTTATTGAAAAGGCTTATAGTAATAAAAATGTTTTCCGTAATGTATGTTGAGATTTTACTTATTTTTTTTACTGATATCAATAAAGGAGGTATTTTTTTTGGTTAAATGTTGTGTGCAGATAATTTAATATTTACGTTGAATATTTCGCTTTTAATATATTCTTTCTTTATAAATAAATGTAATATACAATTATCAATATATATAAACTATTAAATAAAACAACATTTATTGTGAAAGCACCAGTCAATAATTTATTCACTAAACTTCCTTAGTATACAATCCAGATGAGAGACATGTGTAATTTTAAAAATATACAATCAAAACATTGGGAGAGTTGATTTAAAAATGTATTACATTATACAAAAATATCAGACGATGTTTTCTGCAAATAATTTGCCTTTACATGAATAAAAAAAAGATAGAAATAAAAAATAATCAAATATAAAAACGACAAGTGTTTCATTTTTATTTTGTATTTATCTTGTAATTTATAATTTATATACATAAATGGCTTTAACACAATACATATACATATATAACATTCAGTTTATGGACGCATTTTCTAAGTCCTACTTAGGTAAGCGTTAGAACAGCAAATGACAAGTACTGCTAGACAAGTATATAAACGCAAACACGTAAAAATTGCACTTCATACTCAAAACGTATCAGTACACGTTGTTAAACAGTAAAAATTTAAAACATAGCAACCTGCCTTTAAAAGCTGCCATTGCTGTCTTACTGACCCTATATTTAAGTCTACTCAATTTGGGAATGTCATAGTATGGAGTGTATTCGTCACACATAATAATTTAAATTTATATACATAGGTTAAAGACATAAATTATATCTATTTCCATGATAGAATTGAAACTATGAACGTTGAGTTTACAGTTACAATTCCAAGCATTAATGTCTAACACGTTATTATCGATGACTTGGAATATATGTATTAATGACCATGGTTAAGTTCCTGCATCACGCAACGTAACTGTATAATGAAAAAACTTTTACCAATATAACAAAATAAAAATTTACGGATTTAGTCGACCGATTACTTTTTGAGATTTTAGTATCCAACCATCAAATTGTGTATAACGTAGCTGTAAGTATTCAGTAATGACTGTACCATCAGTTCATCAGTTATCTCAGTTCCCACGTGTGCTGTTAAACTCCTCAAACGTAGGGGTAATAATTAAATAAACGCGATAAAATCGGTAAAATTTAGTTTTATTAAATTAGTTATTATTTAATTATAATCATAAATTACATTCATCGATTTTTAGATGAAATTATGTATATTTTTAAACACCGCTTACATTTACGCAATACGAGTTTACTTTTAATGCCGTTTTAAATGATTACCTAAATTTCCCTTTTCAAATTAACCTAAAATAGTGTATTAAAAAATTAAAACACAAATGAAAAACAAATACATTAATTACTTTAAAATGGAAATCATATTGGAAATTGTTCACCGTGTTATAAAAACGTATACTTAAATATTTAATGATTAGTGTTGTGTACTGGCATTGCGAACTGGTGACAGCACAAAGCCTCGAATGAACTTATTCGTTAAATATATTTTTTTAACATTAAACCTAATACACGTACAGTACTACAATAAGTATAAAATAGATTTTTTCCTACCCTATTAACTATACAGTTTTTTTAAATCAACAAATAAAATAATGTGAGTATTATTATGCCAAATTCGTTACAGTTTGGTATATTTTAAGGTAATTATAAAAAAAATTCTTCTATAACGAATATATGCTTATGTAAACTTATATGCCATTTTTTTACTTTATCACTATTGTAAACCAGAACCATATTAAAATAAAGAGTTCACATGTGGGTGCTGTTATCTATACCTACTCTGCGTTTTTGGTATAAATATTTACACCAAAAATGGGAATGAAACCATGCGAGTAGGGATATTCCGTCACATAATATGTGTAATTTGCAATAGATATATATGATTTTATTCTCTACACATCGATATATCGAGAAATATTAAAAGGTTCATCACTAGTTCATAATTTCAATGAATAGATATCAGATATAAAATACTAATTAATTATACTATGAGTGAAAATAACATTTTCAGTTAGTGTCCCTTATTATATACGTCAACACTGTGTGATATATACATGTATAAAAATAAATTGAATTCTCCGCAAAATATTTGTTTAACGAAAGGACGTCTAAGCATACCGGATTTTAAAACATAAAATAATATGCATATTACACATTAATATACTATTAATGGGTGTTTTTGTAATCAGATAAATATCTACAATAATTTAATTCATTTCGGCAAATGTGCGTTCTGTGATGAAATAAATGCACCAATCTTAAAATGAAATTGAAAAGAAATATTTTTTTATTACATATATAAAGTACGATACATATACGGAATTTCTTAAGTTTTAAACAAAATAATCTATCTAATCATGTGAAATAATCTAACACTTTCTTATTATTCAATAAGGCTAATAAAAATTCCTTCCCTTTTACTGGACTTTGGTTTAATTTTATTTCCCCCAACTGTAAAAAAAATATTTATTCATTATAATTAATCGCAGATGTTGTGACAAAATATTTCAAATACATTGCGTAATACTTAATTCCCCGTAGAATTATGAATGATGTTGAACTTCATAAATAATAAATAATAATGCCGGACATAATTATAAATTTAAGAATTATAAATAATATTGAATAGATTATAAATGAATTAATATGTGTTAGTTGTTACTGGCTGTATGTACTTTAATCTTTAGCCTTTTTATCAAGGAAGAAATAAATGGTATTATTTCTAATCAAGATTTCAATCATTGGAAGAAAGGAAATCATTTATTGCTTTTATTTTTAATGTAGCTTTGAAAGTGCTAAAGAAGCTTTGATTACACAATGAACCGTTGTTTCAATACGATAATTATACGACAATTGTGATTATCATTATATTATAATAGAATATTTGTATATGGATTAATTATGTTTTATGTTAACATACATCTAACTTTCATCAGCAGGTAGGGTGGGGCGAACGCGCGGGATTACACCAAGCGATCCTCTTCACGAGGGAAAGCGAGGGGTGACATTGGTTTGCATGGGGTAGTAAACAGCACGCTAATTTCAAAGATATAGTAAAAATTTAAGTTAATCGTGTTAGTTTTAATTCGGCGTAAAACGTGTAGTAAAATAATATTTAGACAATGAAAGGCGATCAGAAAAAAACTACGGGGTCGCGGATGTTGAAGTACCAGAACGTTAGAACATGAAATTGTGTTCCTGATATAAAATTTATTTCATTGGCTGTTTCGATGACGAGGGCAGTTAAGGCGGGATGGTTACAAAGGGAGGATCGTGGCGGAGGGAGCGGGGATGTCGTGTGGTGAGTGTTTACTCCTTGAGCTTGTGCCAGTCGGCGATCTGGCGGCGTGGGGCGGCTTGCACCTCGCGCCAGTGGTGCCGCGCGCTGCCGGCGCCGTTCGCACCCAGCTCGAGCCGACCAATAACCTAAGGAAAACAATCCATCAATAACAATCTATTACTAATCTTATCCACAAAGTTGGGCAAATATCAACATCATAATACGTATATGTATTGTATTATATTTTTCGTATGGTATCATTACTGCACCACACACTTACAAAAACACACACACACAAACTTCTGTTCACTATTCAAATTTACTGCCAGAGAATGCCCTATGGCATTAAGTCCGTCTTTTGGTCCAAAAAATAACTAAAATAATGATGTCAACTTAATACATAATTATCGTTTAGTTAGTTCAGTAATCCTACACGACAGTAACCCGAAACAAATGGAAACTGAAAGAGGAACTCCTCTGATTTGGTAGAACAGCGTGTTGAATTAGGGTATTCAGAGTATTGTATTTTCATATCATACCTCGTTCTTGGTGACGCGGTCCCAGTCCAGCACGAGCAGCTCGAGTGAGACGTGGTCGAGCGAGGCGCTTGGTGCAGCGGGAACCTCGAACACGAACGATTCGTTGAACACCGGGTTCAGGGTGCGCTTCTTCACGTGGGTCTTCTTCTTCGCGATGCGTTGCCCGTTGTACAGCAGGTACATCTTCACGTAGCTACAATAAGGATTACAAACAAACAGGTCATTTCATTTATTTTGAATTTATTATACAGGTTCTTTATGAGGTGGACCAGTAATCTGGTGAAAGTTGAAGAAAATTTGAGATCGAACATGTGGAAATCTTTGAAGGGTGTGAACAAATAACTAACGGAAATGACGATCATTTACTGTCGTTTAAACACGAAATTCACACTTCAAAAAAAAACAAATCATTAAGATTTCATAAGTTTACAGAAAATGCGTAGAATTATGTAAAAATATTAATACAACTAAAGGACGAGGTAGACATGATTTCACCTGATGATAATGCCGCTAATAACAACAGAACTCTAATTCATTACAAATATCATCACGAGACACAAGTGACACGAGTGAACTGTTAAAGTTGTGGTTTTTATATCACCAACATTAACTAGCTTGAGTTTTATCACACCCACAATTCGCAATAAATTTTTTGTGCTCTATTGTCTTTTTATATATTACTCTATACTATATATCGTCGTATTTTAGTTTTAGTAGTAATAGAACAAAATTAAGAGACTGATCAAAAGGTCTTTAGCAGGTTTCAGTGTCAGTAGTAGTAGACTAAAATAATGCCTGTTTATTGTAGTGCCTGTATAACGGTTTTCGGATTGGCAAGGGTGGGTTGGCAGTTATCAGATTTTACTTTTCCTTTTACGTTTAGCCTGAGCTTAAACAGACATCGGTGCAATCCGTAGGAGAAACGGAATTTCTCTTGATGATGGACAACACCGATTCGGTTTAAATGTTTGTCAATGTCTCAAAACTCAAACGTCTCCTCCAGGAGCAAGGTGTCTTTAGTATATTTCCCTCCTCCCAAAGATCTAAAAAATATGTAATTACGGATCAGCGAGTCCGGTGACATCCATCTTGGGCAGGTTACGTGCTTTCAGCAGCACTACAGTGAGGCGTGCTGCGGCCGGCTGCCAGCACAACGACACCAGCACCTCGCCACGACCCACGCTGCGCATCTGTTCACAGACCAAAATATCACGAATATGTTCAACCACAGGAGACAAAAAAATAAACAGCCTTCTTAATGCTCCCAGAGCAGGGAGTTTAGAACTTTTTTTACTTAAAGTAGAGCGAAACATATTTAACTAATAAACAGGTACATGAAATTCACTTGTCCAGGAAAGTTAGTCACGTCCTCTCGATATTTTTCTTTACCGAAAGAAGATCATGTCGTTAAATATTTTTTTAGTTCAAAAAGTTTCATATTTCTCTTGTTAGGCCATGACTCAAGGGTAATCCACCTGGATGAATTATAAGATAAGCTAAGTCAAAAAATGGCCCGCATTGTTTCAATTTACAGTGATTATGTTTTTAATTTGGTCCACAAATATGATTGAACCTGTACCTTAAGGCTGCGTGGCTGGATCTCACGGCAGAGGGCCATGGCCTCGCCACTGTGCAGTTGCAGGGTCGAAAGCGGCGACACCACCTCTCCTATTATCTCGTCGCGGGAGTATCTTAAAAGTCATTTAAAAGCAAGCATATTTATAGGAAAGGAAGACGTGAAACACCAACTCTGTTTGAATATTCAACATTATATTTATTTTTGACTCTTGATCAAAAAAGCTTGCCGATCCTGAACTTAATTTCATTTAAGTGACACTAAGTTTATTATTTAAAACAATGTTAGAAAAGTTATTAAATTTTAACAATAAATCATTTATCGGTGGATACAGCGGTTTTTTTTTTTTTTTGGATATTGATTCCACTCGTTCTCCTGAAAAGAAGATTATGAGTAACACCGGACTTACGATATAGCGGTGTATAGACCTTGGGTTAAATATATACTTCCTAATATGAAGCAAGATATGTTACAATTTTTTTCTTTTTTTTATATAAAAAAATATATATGTTATAATTTACCTATCGAAGCTGAGGACCACGAAGTGCAGTGTAATGGCGCCAAGCTGATGCGGTGCTATTCCGTAGAAAGTAAAGTCTTCGTCGTACACTGGGCATCGGGTTTTACGGACAACTCTGTAAAATAATAGAAGTATATAGAACATGAGAATCTCCTAACAATATTTTTTATAATAACAATAAGACCTGAAAGGATAATTACGCTTATTGATAACAATATTGCGATTTTTAAGTATAGCACCAAAATGTACTAAGCAAAAGGTACTAAGTTTTGTTAACTTGGTAATTGAATAGTTTCAAAACGTCCTTTAAACAAGAACACGATAATTATTTATTCTAATTAGAAGCAGCTTAGAATGAGGCTTCTAGAGAGTCACCATAATTTTATTACTAATAATGTTATTTTTTTTTTCTCTTTATCGTGTCCAAAGTTTTCTAAACAGTTTAAATGTAAGATGGATATTTTTTGGAATAATTTAAGTAAAATGGAGTTTCTTTATAAACATTTAAGACATACATTAAAAGGATTAACAAAATGAGCTCAAAATTGTTTTCATACAAGGTTGAACAAATAAGTACCCGCAGAAAACTATACATGGTTTAAAATATCGACGGAAAACGATTTTAAATTTACGCGAAGAATTTAAAAATGTCTAATTTGAATACACTTAAGCTGCTATTTATACTTAATAACTTTGGATTCAATGCCTGCTACTCTTAGGTGAATAGAGGTGGAATCTGATGTAAATAGAACAGTATTCACCTACATAAGAAATAAATACATTTATCAAATGTGCTTCTTCTGTCTCATGGACACCTCATGACCGAGGAACCACCATAAGTCGCCCCCTCTTGGAGTGCTCTCCATGCAATTCTGCTTTCCGTCTTACTAATGGAATCCTGCAGTTTGTTAA
>DWHU01001577.1:0-12033 GCA_018247975.1 Parides photinus | reverse complement strand
CAGCAAACCTGTGAAAGAAAGTAATAAGTGAAAAGTAAATAGCGGGTGAGTGTATACAATAAAAGAAACAAGATTAGTAAATAGAGAGATTAATAATGAAATATACAACCGTCAATGTTGAATATTTTAGTATCCATGTTAAATGATCTCATTAATTTATTTAAACCTCTTTTTGAGAAGAAAATAATATCTTTCAATAAATAAAAAGAATAGCGGTCATAACTAAATTTAATGTAAAATGGCACGAGTTTCCAAGTTTTAATATTTCTAATGACATGTTGTTAAAGTTTCTTTTACGTAAATTTTGCTATGTAATCCTTTAAAGAAGCTGAAGAAGAAAAAAATGTAATATAGTAATGACGTGTACTGGAAATGGATTAATCAATACATGATAAATCAATACAGGTGCTTTAACCCAGAACGCATGTATAGGATACAGGGCAGAGGCACAAAGAGAATGTAATTCGGAAACGCATTGCGATGTTATCTTTGCAAATGTCCCCACAGACACATTAAACAAGTTAATGTCCTCCTGATACGTAAATAGTATTGTGAAATATCTTGTTTACGCTTGGTTAATGAAAAAGCTTTCATTTAAATAAACTTTTCCGTTTGACATCATATTCGGAGTAAACAGAGATGGCATTTGCTATCCACTTCCACGCGAATGTCACTTAGTTTTTTTATTACTGTTAGTTATTGCTTTATTTATTCCACTTGATTTGATAGACTTCATCCCATTAAAATGTTTTTGGAACATCAGCCCGTTGTAATTTGTTTTTAAGGTATAATTTAAAGTTTTAGTACAATAATATAACGATTAGTAGCAGTATGTAAATAAAAATATAGTTCTTTACAGAACACTTATTAGTGAATACACTAAAGGGTTTTAATAGCAAAAAATAAATTGGATATCCTCCGCATTGCACATTATTTATACATCGCTTTAAAGGGAAATATAAAATCGTACAAAACTACAGTGGTACGACGGAACAGAATTAATTTAGGTAACGTTCGCTTTAATGTTTCAAAGGGTGAAAAAAGCGGTAGAGAGCAATTTTATCAAACGCTGGATGCTGCTCAATATTTTTATTTTTATACTTGGCGAAGAAAAGCTTTATTAAATTGAAATTTAATACAAGCCACAGATAAGGATATACTAGTTTAATTGTTATTTTAAGCAAGTTAATTCAATGTGATGAAATTATATTTTTATTTAATGTCTAATAAAAGATTTTTATCGATTCTGCTGCTTATGGTATTCTGTAATGCTTGTTATTTAAAGACGTAATAACGTAGGATAATTTTTCTATTCTGAATCTTATTACAGTAATGTTACTAGACAAGCAGGCTGCTTAAGGACGAAATTGGGTTCCTTGTTATACAACCTGTACGTATTAAAGACTCTTGGTTGGCCGCTATCAAAAGATAAGTGGCTTTAGAATCTTTTTTATCCTTGATATTGCATTTTTCAATAAAGAGATATCATTAATTGAAATCTATGTTAAGCCCTCTGCTCTTTTTCCAGGATTGTTATAGAGGAAACTTGTTTAACTTTATTACTGCTACCGTTTATTTGCGTGCTATTTTTTATATTTTATGGATGACAATATATTTATGTAACTAACTATATACATATTGTTATTTATTTTAGTACCGTGAGTACCGCCTTTGAAAGTAACGTCGATTAACAACGCCTCAATGGGTAATGAAGAAAAAGAAAAGTAAAAAGTCTTTTCTTCTCTCGTCCTCATAATACAATGGCTGTTATAATTTGAATCATAAGAAAGATGGCAAGGAAAAAATTAGCTTAATTATTTAAAAAAGCTAACAAAGAGTTTCGTCTTTGTCTTTTATACATTATTTTAAGAGTTTAATAGCAACCTCTACGACTATAAATCGAATTACTTTTGTAATCTAATGTAGGATGGTGTTTTTGAAGTAATATTAATCATGAAATTTTAAATAGATGATACATAGACACATAAAATAAGTGTACAACTTGGTGCAATAAATAATAATGAAAATATTAATTATCTAAATTTCACTAATGAACTACCTTAATTGAATGAAAATATTAGTAAACATAATTAACCAATTTATAATGAAATTATTCCACGGCGTGGCAGCGGAAATCATTTTTCCAATTAATGGTTAAGAAAGTATTGAAAAATTGTTTGAAAAATAATTCAAGTATGTATTGGATGTTTCACGTGTTTATTTTTATCGTTTTTGTACTAATTATATATTTATTATTTTAGTTCGCATCATTGCTTTTGTAGAGCAAGCTGGGCTTACAAGTCTCTGACATAAATAGAAACATGATTACATATTTACCTTCGTAAATTTTCGTCTGTTATCAGTTAGATTATCTCCATTGCCTAATAATTACGCGCTTGCCTTGTAACATACGGTCCCCTGGTTTCATTTTGGAATTTAATGTTATGAAATTTTGTTAGTGATAAATGTTTTTTAAACCCGTTTGGTTACCTCCCCTCTCATATAATAAAACTGCCGTCGCAACATTACTTTGTTCCGTCTGTCAACATATGGAAAGCGGAGTAATCTCGGCGACCTTTTTACTCTCTGTCCTTGACCTTATAGTCACTAAACAACATGTGATTTTTACGTCAAACGTTAACTTATTGTAATTTATAATGACACCGTAATTACTAGTCTTGACGAGTCCACTGGTGAGCTCTGTCTACCGTTATCTACACTAGCTCAAGAGTATTCCAGTCAGAAGAATTATCGGTTGCGTTGTTTGAGTTACATACCCCACCCCTATGAAGTAGGCATAAAAATCAAAGAAGACTAACTCGTACTTTTCTGTTCTGTTTTTCCTTTTAACCTTTTTTTCTGTTTTATGTTATTTATTCTGTTGGACTTAGTCAACGAGCTCTAGGTTAATTTTAGATTGATTTTGGCATAAAAAAATTTGGTTTATTCTTTTCGGAAAACATTTGTGGTAATCACGGTGTACTGTAGCGGATTTAATCTATGTTGCCCCAGACTGTGGTAACGTGAGTGTATTATTCCTACGAAAGCATACTGAATAGATTTTTTTTTCAGCCTTATGTATGTTCCCACTACAGGGACTCAGCCTTCTCTCATAATCAGAGAGTATTTGGCATTAATCCACCACGCTAGCCAAGTGCGGGTTGGCGGATAAAGCCAGTGATATTTAATTTCTTAAAGGGCACATAATTCAAATTCAAGAAAAGTAATCGGTGCGCGCCTGATTCGATCCCGCGACTTCCGAATCGGTGGCCGAAGTCCCAAACCACTCGGCTGTCACGGCTGATTTTAATATATTGGTAAAAAAAGGAATAAAATAGAATGTATACGGTACAGATAGTGTTTTTACTTAATCTAAATACAAATATAAATACCGAAAAGACACCGCGATATTACACTGACTTGTAAGGCAACATGAGTTATTTTAGGTATTTTTTTACTTCATAGAACATAAAGTGATTAGTAAATATTTATGCATTAAAATTTTGATCCAGTTAAAGTATCTACATCTATCTAAATTACCATTTCACCGTAGGCCATTGTGATATAAGACCATTTCAAAGTAAATCAGTTGACAACATTACATAAAGCCTTTAATCAAAATAAATAATATGGAGCAATTTAAATTAGTACATATCCAGGTGTTATAAAGGATTCGAATATCAATCGGGAGATTTAATAAGACCCCAGTAAGTCTAGGTGTATAATGAGTGACTGACAGGTCTTTTACAGCTACCGGCGCATATACCGGGTTTAGTATATTATTAGATGGTGTCTAAGCTGTATACTTCTCGTAAATGTTTTCAGCCCATTTATCACCTAAAGTTTTATAGAGGTCCTATTAGATTAACAGTTTGGTTTCAAATAATATTGAACGTTGTTATCTTTCATTACCTTTTGTTAATTAGCTCCGATCTGGGGGGTAGCTATTGAGTTAATTGAATGTTATTCGAGGTGATAAGTTCCACCGGAATCGGTTTACTAATCAAGCCGTTGAAGTAATTAAGCTTTTGTGACATAATTAGTTTCGGACGCGTACGTCATTATAATAAATTATATGTAGTATGGTGGTCCAGAATGTTTTGTCACATATTTGTATTACGGTTAAAAAATGGTAAAAATTTTATTGCCGGAGATTGACAATAAGGTTGTAAGCAGGTCATAAGCTAACATAAAAACTTAATGCAATCCTAAAGCCGAACCAGCTACTACCAATATCATAAAAACGGCCGATGGTTGGTAGCAAACAAAATAGACAAAATTGCATATATGTCAAGAGCGATTACATTAAGTTTCGGTTTCGCGAAATGTAAATGATCGGAAACTTTGTTACAATTATTGGCTTGGGTTTTATGATGCTGTTGATATGGGGCGGTTTGCTTATAAACTTGATATGTGCGGTCTAAGCTTTGAATAATTCATGTGTTTTCCCGCAACTACGCACTATCATTCGTATTGGTTATTTTGTTAGACCTTTTCTAATAAGCAAGTTACAAAACATATTGTTAAAGATAACATATGAATGTTTAATACAACATTGAGTATGAATAAAGAATAAAGTAAAGGTATTAAATATTTTTAAACATTTTACCGAGATGCTTAATATTTTCCCTATAAATCTGCAACTTTATGTAGTGCATAAATGCGATAACATGCACTGCCATATGTAAAGTACTACGTGAATTATTAACTGATAAAAATATACCTTCCTGGTCAGGTTCAATGTACAGGAAATAAACCATAATGTTTTATGCGACGTTTTTTCCAGATAAGGATTTAGGGCGTTAAAATTTCACAGGGGCTGTTCATTGGGGCGGAAGTACATGAGCATAGACATCTTGCTGTATGTACTCGGAACAATAAATGGATAACCGGGTCACAACTATTTTAGGAAAAAAAAATACCCATCGTTCGTCCAGCTACGATAATAAAAGGAAGTAAAATACGATGTTTGGGTCAATTTTTGATATCTCTAAAAGGTATTAACAAACGTACAAGTATTCAAATCATGTAACATAGAAGTGACTATTGTATAACCTGAGATTGAGCTTGTTTGCTTGATAACTGAAGAAAGATTAATTAAAGATTTTACATTTGCCATATTGATAATATTGGTTTTGCTTTTATAAGTGACGATAATTGTGATCCATGCTATAGTTACCTTTCTCATAAATTGATAATTTATTATAACTTAACGCTCAAAATACAACCATTGACGATTATTAGTAATTAACCATCAACTTATGTTTGGTGCAATCGAACCCACACTGTGTTAATTACCAAAATTGCTTCGCTTTAAATTTGCGCATTGTTAAAATATTGTCCATTAATGTTAAACGTTGATTGCATAGATTAAAATCATTGGAACACTTTAATTTCAAATAAACAGAAGGTACGAAGGTGTCAAGTTAAAAGCAAAGAACTATTAATACTTTGAATTAATAATGACTATTTCCTTTTATTAAAGCTCATTATCACATAAGAGTATTTTACATTTTTAACGGTAAAGTACAGTATGGTGATTTGTATAGCTTACAATTACCGTAAATATATATCACACCGTACACTTAGTCAACCTAATTTACATTCATCAAATATTTTATACAATGACTGTCTTGGTCCTCTAATAATATTTTATTCGACATTTTAGTTCATGGTTAAATTCAACGATATCAGCAAAAGGATTAAGGGTGCGTGATAACTGGATCTGAAGGGAATTATTTAGGGTCGTTGAGTGCAGGCACTGTTCTTATGTGCGTCCCTTATTTCCATTATTCAATGTCGATTGCTTTTATTACATTTAAAGTTTTTACACATTTGCTTATGTAAGGATCCCTTCATTTACGATATAATAATATGAGAATAAAGATGTAAGTTTTTCTATTATAATTATTATGCTTTATTAACAATATTTTTTTGATCACAAGTAGTATCATATGCAAACATTGCCTTGTGACTTAAATGAACTCAGTAATATTATAAACTTTTTTTGAGTTAGATATAATAAATTATAATTAAAAGGACATTCGTAAAGAACAAAAATGTAAAGCGACGGTAGCAAATGTTCAATGAATAGTTTATTTTTGGTTCATTAAATTAACGCTTTCCATACAACCTCATTTACCACATTGTTAATTTTATTACAGGAGAACGTTGTTAAAATGAAAACGTAACGAAGTTGAATCATTGACACTATAAATAATTGCACGTAAACTTAAAGCGATGATAATTATAATATAAAAATTTTAAGTGTAGTCAATACTAAATATTAGAAAACAAAAGTTATAAATAATATATGGAGATTACACGACTTTATTCACATATGTACCTATATTCACTTTGTTTGTCTAAAGACTATATTACACGATATCTCATACAGACTTCCTTTGAGCCACAAGAATTTGTAACTACTTAGCTCAGTAATTTAATTAACTGCAGCGCTCTTCACAGAATGGTAAACTCAATAGATTAAATATCTTGCTAACGGCTGGTAGCGCTTTGGAGGTGATATGACCAGACGTAATCATAAAAGTTATTGAATAAAGCTTTGCGGAAAACACAAAAAAACGTATTAATGAAACCATTACAAAATAATAACGTAACAGTAACGCAAATCAGTAGTCTGCAAGTCATGTTCTGGTGTTGCTGAAGTAAATTACAAGGGTAACAAGATCTTATGTCCAAAATGAGATGTACAATTTTTTGTATTGAATATCATTAACAATTAAACAAGCTGAAACGGTGAATTACTCAATTAATATGAATAACGATATGTGCTACCGACTTACGAACATTTTGTACTATACGAAAAAAATATTATTACATCCTTTCTTATAAGTATGTATTAATATATTTAACTGTTGTTTATGAGGTATAAAAAATATCTTCATTCGCGTCAAAAATTTAATGGATGTTTTACTTCTATTACAGATATGAACGTTTCACTAATGCAGGGGAGCGCGACTTCCCGACCCTAACATTCGAGGGTCCTGCAACCGTATTTGCGATGGGGGCACTCAGTGCCTGAAAGATATAAATAACGTTGGATAAATTTAAACGGAACCGTCTACTCCTACGGCTAAAGTAATTTATCTTTTAATAATTATAGAAAACGTGCTCTTGAACAAACAAATTGTTTAACAGTTTTGTAAAAGCAGTACATAAATCACTTGTAAGTGAAATTATAGAGCAGGTGAGGTATTTAGTAAATCATGGGTTTGGTTTAGTAACAAGTATATAAAGTAGGTTGATTTTTGTCATGATAAAGTTTTTTATAGGTGAATGTCGAAGCTTCACAGCAAATGATTTTATTAACCAGATAGTTTATAATCATAATGCACTTATAAGTAAAGTGCGGTAGCGACTTTTTTAAAATAAAGAAATGTATGAAATGAAAAAAGATAATTGTATGATAATATGCGGCTTTTGAGACACCGTATCTTTCTGCCGGCTGAGTTGATAAATTATTAAGAGTCGTAAAAATATGTTATCTTCATAAAATACTGACGGAGGAGTATACAATTGTCTTGCGCTATTTCTGCACATATAAAAAATATAAGATTGTTTTCATTTTTTAACTTCAAATTTGAAATTTTCTTTACGAAATATACGTTTTGGTGGTCAATAGTTTTTAATTACAGTTTGGTTATCTACCGCAAAACATTGTTGTACGATTTTTACTGTATTCTTGTGCAAGGCTTTGATAATATCGGAAAACAGATTTCCTATTTTTATCACTGTATTAAAACGCCTATATTATTATAATAAAAAATAAATAAATATTGATTTGCTAATTTAAATCCGAACATTTTTAAATAAAATAGAAGAGCTTATAAAAGCTCGGTTGCGGCGGTCTCTTGCATTAAGTTAATATATACTACTTCGGTCCTGAATAATTCATTAATGGTACTAAGCACTCACTTTACTGTTGCTGATATTGGGTTTCTAGTATAAGTAATCTTTACTTATATGATCAATATATTTTCACTATAATTTATACGCCAAATTTTAAATTAAACCTATTGAATGGTTGTATTTAGTTAAAAAAATTTTTATCTATATTATTTAATGTCTGATCTAAATTTTTTCATAATATTAAATACGATGGTTTATACATATGCGTGGTCCCAAAACATATTTCTTCGAAATCTGTCAAATGAAAGGCATAGATTTAGGTATTATAGGAGTAGTTTAAAAACGGGCAGAAAAAACTAGGAATAAAAGTAAAATTGTGTAGAATTCAAAAGTAATCAGAACGGTTTCCATTCAGTTAAGCGAAGCATCGTTTCTTTCTTCTTTAACGTCACTATCAAAATTATTTAATTTCTGAACAACAAAGTTTACTTTTAGATTGAATAAAAAAAATTAAGAATTTGCTTAACATTCTCTAAAATAACTTTTATCCAACAAAACAATTGTTAGTCGAATATCAAGTCGACAAACGTCTCTATAACAAATCAAAAGAATAATATGAATTATAGATGATTAATTACAAAATTACGACAATTTTTTTGTTAATTTTGTCATGGATATAAAAATTAAATGTCTTCCAAGCAATCAAAGCTAGTGTGTAAAGTTATTATTATAACTAACTTCACGTTACATTCGAGGAATCTTTTTTTTATTCAAGAACCTGTAAGTAATAAATTTTAGTTTATGTTATTAATATCAAGATGTAACCGTTATAATTATGAAACTTGTGAAATATAATTTTCGATACGAGGCATAAATAAAATTTACCATAGGCTAAAGCATTAGTATAGAACTGTTTTTGTGTTAATAGTAATTTCAAACCTGGGGAACGAGTTTTTTTAGTTTTTAATTCGGTACGCATTATTCAGCTTCTAATATATAAATTTGTATGTAGTTGTTATTGTTGTTATGCTTCTATAATTTCCAATTTCTTAACGTATGCTTTATTTATTAAACAACGTTTTAGTTGGTATTAAAAAAGGTTTAGAAACGTTACTAGGATACCTTTAAGGATACCTTACCTTCTTCTTTTTTTCAATACCTTTCATAATATTTGAACTATTTTAAATTATTGAACTGAATACTTTTTTAATAAATTTAAACATTAAAATGTAGAAACTCAGTATTTTCTTGTACATTTTCATAGAGAAAATGTAAGCTTTCCGGTACGCCAGCGTGAATAAAACCAGAAAGTACAAAGGAAAAAGGGAACATTTGTAAACATTAAAACTTTCGGGTAAGCGACGAATTATAGTTCTTAAGTAAAGAACTTTGACAATTAAATATACGAACGCAATATCTTAACCCAAGAAACTTGTAAAGATAATGTCTGGCAGACATACAAAATAGGTTGTAGGTGTTTTATTGCAAAACATCTAATAAAATTATGAAATACGATAAAAACAAGAAGACATTTTTAAGAAATTACTACTTTATGAGCTAGTTCACTATTTTACTATGTTTTCTTTAAAAACTTTTCATAACTCATGAAAGTGAGAAAATAAAAATTTATACCTATTTTGACAAAGTAATATTTTTGAAAATTTTCGGTGGACAAATATGTCTCTTATTTTCAATGAAAGCGTACATTTTAATAAATTAAAGCTACATTACCACTTCAGGTACGTATCGCAAGGACGAGGTCTGCTCACCTGAGCTTTTATGCGATTTTCTTTTCAACCATTTGTAGTGAGCTCACGTAATGGAGTCCCAACTGGAATGTCTTTGGCCCTTGAATTAATCAATATTGCGGTATCTCCTTCATATTAAAAAAATATGTCACGAAATAGTTTTACCTCAAGTATTATAGAAATTATCTTCATTCTACCCAAGTATATACCTAAACAACAACAACATTGGTAGAAAAATATAATATTTTCAATAATAATATATTTCAAACCCTTGCAATAAACTTTATACAAAGTATTGTAATTGTATTGTGCAACGGAAGGCTTACTAAATGCTATTCAGGATACTCTTGAATATACTACATTAGATTGCAAATACAACCGCAAACCATATTTGCGTCCGTTAAGCCAATTATAACGTGCGTTTGCATTTCGTAAACGTATTGATTCATCATTTGAGAGGATACTGTGCAAATACAAATATCTCTGTTTAGTAAAATTGTATTTAAGTAAACGTTAATTATAAGGAAAATAACAATTAGAAGATTCTATACATAGGTATCTCTATGATCACTTAGTATATGAATAAATCAGAATAACACACATGTATAGGCAAGTGAAAAATAATTTTTAATATAAATTAACAATTAGAATAGTTGATAATAAGGCTTTTATAATACTATACATAATAAAATAAATAAAATGGTTCTAATAGTAAATGATTCTAAAAAGATTTCCGTAAGTTATTACTTAATCAAGAATATTTTTTCCGTTATTGTTCAGTGTTTAATTTGGAATTATGATCAAAAATTTAAAAACAAAAAACTTGTAAAATAAATATATCTATGTCTCGCACCGATTAAAAGTTTAGAGATATCAGAAATTATACAACATGATATAATATTATTTTTAGATCTATATTAGCTGTAGATAAAAATCATCGTATCTATATTAATGGGTATGTTTTATCACAACAATACATGTGTATATAAAATGGGACCCTAACAAGACCATTGTGAATAAAATAATAATAACAGAACGATTTTCCTTGTTATCTCTGTCATTTGTGCAAAAGTACAGTATTTTGTACGGCGTTTCTAATATTTTATTTTTGTATTAAGGGTATGTTTGTAAGTTATTACGTGATCGAAAAATATAGCACGGCTTTATATGAGCACTGCATCAGACTCTACTTCTTTAATACAAAAATTATATGAAAGAGATGTGTAGAAAAATGTATCTTATAATAAAAATGTATCTTATATAAATTGTTCAAGATAAAACTTTTATTATTTATACTTTACAGTCTGTTCAGATAAAACACAGACTAATTACATAGAAATTCAGTATGAATTTCGACTTCGAGAAAATAACTATTTCTATGAGTTAATTTTACACATATATTAAATTGTTAGCGAAAATCGGTCCTCTATATATGAATAAGAATTTTAATCCTTTACCTATAAGAACGTAATTAATCCTGATGCAAATAATAAATACAAATTCATTGTTTTTGTAAGAGAAAACTCACAAACTATAGTGAGAAGTTATTTTTCATAACCTTGGCGACTATTAAACAACCATTACAGAATAACAAAGAACATACAATCGTAATAATATTTGTCTTCATAATAAAAAGTAAGCGTCATCTTTATCTAAAAAACGATAAAGGTTTTTGTAGTTACCTTGATGTACATAAAAGATGTTGTTTAGCTATTGCTGTATATATAATAATCAAAGGGACAGAGCAAACTGCTGCCACTACCGCAACGAGGTTAAAGGAGCAACGTCCGGAGAAATACCAACAGAGCCGACCACAGAAGATAGCAAATAGTTCGAAGGGTCAATAGAAGCCTAGTAAGTAATTGCTTAGTTAGCATTATTTTAACTTCTATAATTTTAATTAATTTGGTGACAAGACGTGTGTCGACTAGACGATATCCAAACACTCGTAACTAATGATAATAAGCCACCATTTCATAAGTATAGTTATTCATTTATTATTTGAATATACTCAAATTTATTTTTTACCTAAAACTAATTATTGGTAAATCATCCCTTTGAAGGCCAACCATACTAATCCTGAAACGAATAAATGTACAATGTTATTTCATTATATAGACAGTAGAAAATAATTGAAGTTAGTTTAATAAAAACCCGCATTCATTTATTAATATTAGTAGTAAGGAAGTATGTTTTTATTTTCTTCCATCTAATATCAAGGTCTAAGCCAATGAACAAGTTACAAACTTTTAATTAAGGTTATTTTTAATTACACATAAAAAACTAAAAAAATTTGGATACGGTATTCCCATACAAAAAAACAATTTCATGACAAAACATTATCAAAGTTATACACATTTTTTTTAAATATGTTCAATACTACTAAAACCAGTCTCTGTAACATTAACGTTAA
>DWHU01001576.1:0-12038 GCA_018247975.1 Parides photinus | reverse complement strand
AAATTTGATTGAGGAAAAAATTACTTGTACAAATGCAATTGGACATTGCACTGAATTGAAAGAAAAAATATGACTGGACTATTATCAGTGAATTATCCCTTTGTGTGAGTAAATGGTTATATCATCGATAAAAGCGATGTCAGTGACAGTCATCTTTTAAACATTATACCTGCGGGAACTGAATATAAAAGCAGTCCATCGTCGAATTGACGCATTCTCTCACTGATCGTTGCAAATCTCGTGCAAGAACAACAAGCTAAAATGATTTTCCTGGGAAAAACTTACGTACACGAGAAAGATGAACATTTCGAAGAGTACATCGACAGTTTGGGTAAATATTCTAGTAGTAACTAACTTTGAGCTTTTAAGTCTTGATTAAGGTTATTTTGTTTCCTAATACATGTTTACCTGTACGTCACATTATCATTTATGAAGATGTTACTTAACGATGTAATTACACCGTTTAAGTTAAATTAAAGTGGCATTGTGAAAAAATACAAATGTAAACTATGTTTCCGAACAAATTTTTACTATTTAAAGCTGTGGAATCGTAAGGATTTTTATTGTTTTTCAATTTGCTTAGCTCCGGTTACTACTTTGATATTATTTTTCTTCCGTTATAATAAACTCTGCTGTATTCCAGTATTGTAATAAATATGTATAATAATTTAATCATTAAATGTGCCTTTGGGGTAAAGTTAATATGTAAATAAATAGTGGATTCAATTGTGTTTTATAACTTGTGTTTCTGGTTTCTTAATTTTTTATTTGCTGATGGTGTCTCTATAGTCGAAAACGATGTAGGTGTGTTGCACTGCAGCGTCTATTTCTGTTCAATCAACTCAAGAATAATAATTAACTTAGATTGTTTATTAAAATATTTGTGATATTATGTCCAGGTATGCCTGAAGAACGCGCTGCAATGTTCAAGTCATTTAAACCGTTGCACAAGTTGGAGAAGAACGGTGACACTTTAACATTAATCGCCAACGCTGCTTGTGAGAACAAACAAGTCTCCTTCAAACTCGGTGAAGAGTTTGATCATGTACTGTCTCCGAAATACATTGTGAGTATTATAAGTTTCTATCTCAATAATGGCCCTACAATTAAGAAAAACATTACATTTCATTAATGTTAAAATGTTATTTTTATGATTTCAGCCAAAGACTACATTTACTCTCGATGGTAACGTTCTTCAACAAATTCAGAAGTTTGCTGATGACTTCATTTTAACTACTAAGAGGCAATACTTCGATGATAAGTTAATCGTGGTAAGGTGTTTAAGTTACAGTTACATTCAGATTTATATATCACTTAAAAACGAATAATAACGCAAGTTTTTATAACGTAATACATTACATATTTCTTTGCATTTTATGTTATTAATCACATTTTACTTATTTCAGACCCTGACTAATAACAAGTGGAATGGCGTAGCCGTTAGATATTATACAGTGAAAAATTAAGTTCTTTAATAAATAATATATGTAAATCTATCACAGAAATTACTTTTATTTTTTTTACTACATCTATAAAGTCGTATTGGTTTCTCATATAATAAATATGAAAATCTTTCCTCATCATTCGCAATACACCAGCCAATAACCGAAGAGAGCAGTAATTAAAATTGTACAATTAATTAAATAAAAAGTTATATTAGCTCAGTTTGTAAGGCTATCGAACTCATTATACCTCTCATAAAGAAGCGGGTTCGATCCCCACTGAGCTTGAGCTTCCGGTTAAGAGAAACATTGAGGTGGAAACCAACTTATTCCCCTAATCAACAGCTTTTTTGAATATGTCATCCGCCAACACGCACTTGACCCAGCAGTAGGAATATTAAATGGACTGTTTATTATAACTTAAAAAAATATGATTAAAAGATAAAAGCATGTTTTTGACAGGTTGTGGAAGGGTCAAGGTAACTTTAATAAGAGAAAAGAGAGATACATCCATCTTGGTTAAACATCATTTTCATGTCGCAAATATCTTAATGTCTGTCCTTGGTAAGGGATTTTAATTAAAAAATATTTTTTTCAAGCATAAATTCAATGCAAAATAATTACGTTGTCTCACTTCGGAACAGGGTTGTCATTAGTCCCTTAAATACACTAAATTTTATATACATTATAATAACTCCGGTTTAGTTTTAATTAGTAATGATTTAGAAAAGTTGTAGATAATTTAACGAACAAAAATTTTTAGATTTTGTACTGGTGATTATGTTACTTATGAACAATATCCCACCGACAATTGCTGATTATAGACGTTGCCCAATGCCTGTTCTTAAAAAAGGTCATGGAGTAGGTTTTAATTAATAATTATAATCTAAATCTATATATTTACAACAGTTATTTAGCCAACAATTTGAGCAAACTTTACATTGAATATTCTGATTCTTATCTCAACAGCCGTAACACGAAAATTATTGCGGCGATGATAAAATAATGGTTGAAAAGAACGAGAAAACTTAATCACTAACTTAGACAAATTACAACCCCGGAATCATTCAGTAATATTTTTATTATGCAAGTTCGTTACTGAGCTACTGAGGCAATTGTTCGATATTTTTCAAAGGTTTATTTTCTCTGAAAATAAAAATTACACGTCTCTATAGAAGCCGCTGAGTCGATGCCCCTGGTCAAGGTAAATTGATGTTCCAGGTCCAAATCCGAGGGATAAAAAATAACAAAGACAGACATGTACCTGTATTCGTCATTTACGTTTTATTCTTACAAGAGAAATGAAACAGCGACTTTATCAAACAGTCAAAGGATCGATGACCCGGCTTCATGACAAATTGATATTCGGGGCCATGTTTGAAGGTTAAAAAATGATAAGAACAAGTATGATTGTACTTATGCATTTTGACACGCAAAATTAAACAGTTAATCTGTTTTCGTATTGAAATCACTTGTTATTAAGAATTCACTTTTATTTTTAAACACTGACGAATTGCAAGTGGAACGGTAAAACTACCAGATACCACTAAAGACGATATTTAAGATGTTTCACAATATTTCATCATCCATATATAGATATGTAAACGAAAGCCGTGTTAGTTTTTTTTATTTATAAATTTTACTTGTCCCCTCCCCTCTTCCCCCCCGGTTTTGTTGGGCCGAAGTCCTTACTTTTCTTTTTATTTATTTTCCTTTACATTTGTCTGTTATTCCTTATTCCTAATCGACATTCCTATCTTCCATTCTTCTCCTTCCTTCCCATTCCTTCTTTCCTTCCTCCGGTCTCTTTCTCATTCGCATTCCATTCCTTCTTGTATTCCCTTAAATGACGACAACACACACCATATTTTATTGTTCCTAATTTAACTCTTACCTAATTTACAGTTTTGACTTATATCTAATATCACATATTTTATTTATCACATTTTTTTTTCTGTCTTGTGTCTATTCCTTATACATTTTTCTTTCCTCTTAACAACTACTTATATGTTACTACGGTGTTTGGTTTCTCTTAATCGTTTTTCCTATAACTAGCTGTGTTAGTTACAACACTTGTAACACGAGAACGGCTGAACCGATTTTCATGATTATTGTGTTTTTTGTGTCTTTGTCTTCGTTGGGAATAAGGCTTAAATATTACTTCACCGGCTGAAAAAATTCCAAAATCCGTTTGTGTCCACGGGAGACTTTGGGGTGGAAAAAGTCGTCGGATCGAGTCATATCAGGTGTCGTTTTTTTTAGAAATATCAGACGAACATAAAATGCTTTTATTACTTTTTAGACTAGTGGGTCTAATCGAAAAAATGATAACTCCGTAACAGTGGTTATCGAGTTATAATTAAAAAACGCTATTGATATGTTTTGGACTTTTTGTTGTGACTACATCATTCAAACAGCGAAAATAATCTTTATATTTATTAAAATTAAACTGAAGTTTTTATTTATGAACATAATTCAACATAATACAGTTAATATCATTTAGAAAATAACATTCGGGACTCTATTTGGCATTTCTGTATCATCATCCTCATGTATTTTATTGTACTGTTATAATAAAAAAAAATGCTTTAGTTGTGTATTTATTTTAAAATCCTTAATCTGCCCACTTATTGAATGTTAGACTGGAATAAAGTTCACCGGGACGGCTAGTGTGGAATAAAGTAATAGAGATTAACAGTATACCGATTCTTTTTATTACAAAGAGACTATGGACATAGGAATCTTAAATCTGCTGTTAAATTATTGTTTACTTTTAATTTGTAATTATGTTTAATTTCGTTTAATATTAAGTCAGAGCGTCAATTCAATAAAATAAATAACATACGGCTGGGTGATACAACGTTGAAAAGTTTAAACTGCGCATAGTATCTCGCACTGAATATACTTTAACTAGCCAAGCTGTATACACACTGTAAAGTAATAGTTCTATGTGTAATCATTATTTTAATTACGGAAGAACTAGATTCAGGGCTTTTAGTAGTTTTTTACAGTGCGTTAATAGGAGTTCCGTAATCTCTTGCACCGTAGCGCCTCTGGACTTTTAGCACATTTCAAAGAAGAGTAAGGCGCTCATTAGCTAAAGCTTTGCCTAAAAATATAAAAAAAGTTTATTTTGTTTAAAAAGCTATACATATTATATTACAAATTGTTGGGATATTCTATTGAGCATTGTATTGTCTGACTTTCTCTCTGCTTATTGGCCACCTCTGATATAAACTCATGATATCTATGACCACGTCTTACTCTAGTCCTCTTAATAGAAATGACTGCAGAAGGACACTAGATTTTGGGTATTATACGGTATAAACATATAAAACATTTAAATTGCTTTTATGGTATGCTATTATTTCGATATTATACATTTTATGAATAACTATTTAAATGAGGTAAAAATAACCAGTACAAATTCAATTGCACAATATTAAAAAAACACTTGTGATTTATATTTTTCCGTGAATTATATTTTCGTGTAAGAAAATGTTTACATCATCGATAAAACTACAATGAATTTAAACGACAGTCTTGGTTTAAATATAAACATGCGCGAAACTGTATAAAAAGGCGATTCAGTGTCGGATTGATGCATTCTCTTACTGAACTTTGCAAATCTCGTGCAAGAACAAGTGACGAAAATGTTTTTCCTGGGAAAATCTTACGTGCACAATAAAGATGAAAATTTCGAGGAGTACATCGACAGTTTGGGTAAGTATCGTGCAATAATCAACAAATATTACCTTTGAGTGTTTAAACTTGATTAAAGTTGTTTCATTATACATATTACATTTAACATCTTTCGTAGACCTATTTTGGAATTCTAAATAAAAATGTGTTGTCTTTTCAACGTGACTAAGAAGTTTTAGTTTTTTTTTTTAAATATTACAAATATGTTTGAAATAAGATTATAATGAATTAGTGAAATGTACAGCCTTGTGACCAACAAGATTTCTTCTTTAATATGCTTACGTCTAGCAAATACTTTAATATACTTCTACTGCTATAATAAATTTTGCTGTATCCCGGTAATCTAGTAAATAAGCGCTTGGAACATTCTAGACTATATGTTTAATGTTATTCAATCCCACTACTGCTTATCAACACTCAAAAATTGTTGCGGAATCAAACTGTTAACTATAGCCGATTTAAAAAAATTTAAGGCAATGGTTAAACAAATATTAAAAACTCTAATGTGCCTTTGAGACAAAGATAAAGACTAATATTATTGACATTGTTTTATATTTTTTTTATTCTATTACTTTTATTTTACTCATTGTAAGTCCCTGTTTCTGGAATTGGTATATGTGGGTTTCATTGCAGCGCCTGTTTGTATTCGGGTCCACAGTTTAATGTAATGATAATAGTCTTCAGCAACTAATTATTGTAAACACGGTCCTGGGGTTATAGTTAAATTTAGATTATTAAGTATAAATCTTCCTATATTATGTGCAGGTATGCCCCAAGAGCGCGCTGCAGTGTTTAAGTCATTCAAACCGGTGCACAAGTTGGAGAAAAACGGTGACAAATTTGTATTAACCGCCAACGCAAATGAGAACAAACAAGTCTCTTTCAAACTCGGTGAAGAGTTTGATCAACCACTGTCCTCGGACTTCATTGTGAGTGTTTCATTAATGATTTATTATAATTAATATTAAGCACATATTCACACAAGATAAAAAAATCCGGAAATGATATTAATAGCAAAGCCCTTTTATTTCTATAAAGACTTGTATAAGACTTATATATCGTCATGAACGTGGTTTCAGACAAAGACAATGTTTACGGTTGATGGCAACACTCTAAGCCAAGTGCAAAAGTTTCCCGATGGCGCCATTTTAAATACCAAGAGGGAATACTTCGACGATAAGTTGATAGTGGTAAGATTTTTATCTAATTTCAATCCTGTAAAGAGTATCCGATTACAATGAACCATCGTCTACTTTTTTCACTATCATTATTACTAATGCACTTCTATTTTCAGACGCTGACCAATAACAAATGGAACGGTAAAGCTGTCAGATACTACACAAGTCAATAAAGACTGTTTACAATATTGCATCTACAAATAATATCTATATTAAATCTTTAATTACAAGAGTTGTAAATGTGCTGTAAATTCGTAATAATTCGTTGCAAACCAAAATGCCATTCGAAAAACCAAAATGTACTATATCCAACTTACAGAAATAAATAAGTTTGAATTGTATATTCAAGTGTTATTCTTTTTTCTAACTTTGAACCATAAGATTTTTTATTAGAATAAGAACTTTTCAGATCTCCTGCGTCAGTCCGTTCTGGCTAATCTTAAAAACCTTGCACTATGTGGTATTCTTACTGCTCTTATGTTACAAAGAATGCCGGAGCTAAAAATGTAGTCACTTTGAATATAAATCACTTTCAAATGTAATTAGTTTTATTAATAAGAGACACCGCTGAAAAAGTCTAAGAATAGAATAAATGTTTCTGAGCAAACATTTTTATGTATTTTTTAATCTTTTTTACTAACTAAACGTCTTTCAAGTTTAGTTACACGAAAGTAATTTGTTCCATTTATATTTTAACGCATTTAAATTAGATTGAAGAAACTAAAATAACTAAAACTCAGAAATTGTTTGTGCTTATTCTTTAATTAGTACAATTCCAATTATCTTGAATTCATTGTTTATTATATTATTATACATTTATAAGTCGATCAATGATATGGCTGGTTGTTGACGATAGACGTTTCTTTAAGCGATGACTGAATTAATTAAATGTATATTAATAATACTAAAATGTTCCCAGTGAGATCTTTATATCTGACTTCTTAGTATTTTTTTTTTGAATTTTTCGCCTAGTTACATCTGAATTTCTTTCTATCGCTAATGCTCCTGATTTATATACTAAATTCTTGTTGCGCTGAATGTAATTCACATAAAAACTTTTGGTGGAGGTGACCTATGCTTGTGACTGAGATTTTGGCATGTACGCGTCAAATAAATTGTTATTTAATGTAACTGTTTGTGTGTGTTGTTTAGTTAATGTGTGTTATTTTTGGTAGAATAAACAATCTATCTATCTATGTATCTAACTATTCTTGAAGGTTATTATGATAGGTGTGTCTGTATTTGCCATGCGTGTTAGAATGCAGGCAATATAGTTAACGACTTCTGTTTAAATTAGGAGACTTAAAGATTTCTATCTTGGGCGTTTTAATATTGATTTTCCTTGCCCATTTTCCTTCATCATTTTCTCGATTCGATGGTGGCACTTCAGCTAGAAAATTAGTTTTACTCTTTTTTGTCAAAGATTGTCTAGATATCACAGCTGCTCCTATTTCTGTCAAGTCTTGTGCAAACATAAGTCTATTGCGGGTCGATGGGTGCTTTAGCCGGTGAAATTGCTGGTGTAACGAGACTTAACATCTAATGTCACAAAGCGACAAGTACAATGTGGTTATGTGTATAACATTTTGTCTGGTATTACTTAGTTACGGGCAGGCGTATCATTTATCATCAGATGAATATCCCGTTCACTACTCACGCAGACGCAGACGCATTATTGGAAAACTCCCTACAAGATGGAGCGAGGATCTAGTGAAGGTCGTAGGAAACTGCTGGATGTGGAGATCCATGGGGAAAGCTTATGCCTTGCAGTGAGTGTTTATCGGCTGATTATGATGACGAATGATACATGTTGAACTTATTTCGTCACTACGATGAATTACATAATAATATCTAAATTTAATTATTATTTAAATTTATTATTCTCATGCTATGACTGTAATTTCATTAATAAAATCTTTGTCTCTATCAGTGTTTCCAAACCTATTTTGTACCATACCCTTAGCCTTTATAAAATTCGTATTCTCTTCCCTCTCTCTCATGCAACATACTCGTACGTAATTCTTAACATAAAAAAAAATTATCGTCTATTCAATAATATTAAAATGTTAAGGAAATTGGCTTTTTCGTTAACTTTGGCATCGAATTCTAGCATATCATTTAAATGACCCGGATCGAATAAGATAGACACGTGTCGAGTCCGTTTTCAAATTTCCCTTAACAAGCAATTTGCTCCCTGTGGGGTTTGGACCCCGCGTTGGGAATCATTGATCTAAATAAAAATTTCAGTGTTTTTCTAAAACTTTGAACTCTGATTTCTAAAATTTTAATTTAAATTTGTAATTTTTTTTCTGGATTGACACTTATTAATAAAACTCAGTATTGAATTTGAACATGTTTTCACAGAAACATGATTAACTGTAGTTTCACATAATCGAATTCTGTGTAAGCAAATTTCAGCTGAATCAATTTGAATAAATTACGGTTCTGCTATTCTTTGTAACATTAGGTTAATGAAAGATTTTTCAAACTAACCAAAACGAACGAAAAATTTAATAGTTCAAAATTTTAAGGAAAATAAAATTTGTATATACAGATCAAACTCATTTATTTCTGTAACTCAGATACAATACATTTTGTACAACAACAAATGCCATTAAGGTTTACCGAGTTCTCAGGAGTTAACAGAACATTTACAATTCTTATTATTAAAGATTTATACAAGATTATAAAAGAATTAACATGTATGGACTGATATAGTAATAATCTTAATTATTGTCTTGTGTAGTATCTAACAGCTTTACCGTCCCACTTGTTAGTCGTCAGCGTCTGAAAATAAAAGTGTATTAGTAATAAAGATTGTAAAAAGGGACAGTAATTCATTGTAATCGAATACTCTTTAAATGAATGAAATTAAATAAACACCTCACCACTATTAACTTATCGTCGAAGTATTCCCTCTTAGTAGTTAAAATGAAGTCATCAGCAAACTTCTGAATTTGTTGAAGAACGTTACCATCGAGTGTAAATGTAGTCTTTGGCTGAAATCATAAAAATAACATTTTAACATTAATGAAATGTAATGTTTTTTTTAATTGTAGGGCCATTATTGAGTTAGAAACTTATAATACTCACAATGTATTTCGGAGACAGTACATGATCAAATTCTTCACCGAGTTTGAAGGAAACGTGTTTGTTCTCACAAGCAGCGTTGGCGATTAATGTTAAAGTGTCACCGTTCTTCTCCAACTTGTGCACCGGTTTGAATGACTTGAACATTGCAGCGCGTTCTTCAGGCATACCTGAACATAGTATGGACAGAATTGTACTAAATAATCTAAATTTAATTATGATTCCTTCCGTATTTGATGAGCTGCCAAAGATTGTTAACATGACTTGTAACTATTAAGCGGAGTAGAAATAGGCGCTGCAGTGGAACCCACCTACATTATTTCCGACGACAGAGATACCAGTAAAATTAAAGTAGAGAACATAAGAATAGGTTATATACAATATTGAAGCAATTGTTTATGTACTTTACCTTAAAGGTACATTTAATGAATAATAATATTATCCGGAATAATCAAACACTTATTTGATTACTGGAATACAGCAATGTTTATTATATAGGCAAAACAACAATATCAAAGTAGTAACTGAAGCTAAGTAAACAATGTATTAGAAAGTAATTTAATATTTGTTAATTTTTTTATGCGACTTTTTAACAGCTTAAACTATGCGATTACATCGTTAAGTAACACCTTTAGTAAATGAAAATATGACACAAAAATGAAACAAAATAACCTTAATCAAGACTTAAAAGCTCAAAGTTAGTTACTACTATAATATTTACCCAAACTGTCGATGTACTCTTCGAAATGTTCATCTTTATCGTGAACGTAAGTTTTTCCCAGAAAAATCATTTTCGTTTTTTGTTCTTGCACGAGATTTGCAACGTTCAGTGAGAGAATGCATCAATTCATTGCTGAACCCCTTTTATATTCAGTTTCGCTAAGGAATATATTTAAACAATGACTGTCGCCTAAACTCATTATTTTTTTTATCGGTGATATAAACATTTACTCACATGAAAGTGTGAGCCACTGAAAAAAGTTTAGTCATAAGAAATTAATTATAATTCGTGTAATGACTCATTTGTAATGGTGATTTTTTCCTCATATTTTTATTTTGTAATATTGAAATAATGTCGAGGGTTATTTGATTTTGTTTAATACAATTCGATGCGACCTTCATTTAGTACGTAGCCGATATTAGGACTCTTTCTGAGACGTATTTAGGCGCAGTCCAGGCATGTTTTTAAAAGGTTCCAGGACGCCACGAATTACACTAAGCATGGTTTCTGAAAGGGGTTTTAATGGGTATAAATTACACATAACCATCTTCCACCCTCGAAGAAGGGTATCGTTAGAAGATTTACCTTGAGGAAAAAGACCTCGACGGGATTAAAGGTCGTTTTTTTTGCAAATGTCTTTCGGGCATTGTGGTGCTGGTTTTTTAATTTACATTTAACTCCTTTCTTTATTTAAATTATTATAATTGTCTTTACTTTCTCCACTTTCTTTCGACATTTCCTTTTCACCTAGTTCTTATTTTTCATCCATTTCTATACTCATACATACTCCATCCCAATTCCTTTTTTCATGCTTCTCGCATAAATAAGGAAAACAGAACACCTGTTTATTTATTAATTTTAATACTGTTTACCTCATTTTTACTTCCTATTACTATATTAATTTATTTTTAATTTTCCTTAGTTTTACATTTGCACTTAAGATACTATTTTTAATTTACTTTATCTTCTTTTATTTATCTTTACTACTTTTCTATATTTTCTAACTTTACTAACTTTTCTCCTAATGTTTTTCTTATTACGAGCTTACTATATTTTAATAGTTCTTGACGACTGTCTTCTTCACTTCTCACCGAAGTGATCGTTAAGGTCAGTGTTGTACACCGGCTTGGTACCTTCAACACTGGGTTTTATTTCGATATAATAAAAACAAAAAATTATCAGGAAAAAAATTAATGAGGAAAAAGTAATCATCACAAATATGATTTCATAAAATAAAAAAAAAATTGTGATAAACTTTGTTCTGTGAATTATATCTTTATGTGAGTGTTGACATTATTGATAAAACGATAATTAATTTGAGCTACAATCATTGTTTAAATATAAACATTCGCGAAACTGAATATAAAGGCGGTCTTGCATCGAATTGATGCATTCTCTTGTTGAACGTTGCTAATCTCGTGCTAGAACAAAAACAAAAATGATGTTCCTGGGTAAATCTTACGTGCACGATAAAGATGAACATTTCGAAGAGTACATCGACAGTTTGGGTAAATATCGTTGTATCCTTTAACACAATTTTTTTTGTATAAAAAAATCTTTGATTAAATTTGTTTCATTTTCTTACATTTTATCTAACAACTATCAAGTATCATTTTTAAGAGGATATTTAACGTAGCGATGCAAAGTATCCGTATTATTTTTTGGTCAAATCCTATTTGCTTAGCTTTAGCTACTACTTTGATATTGTTGTTCTGCCGCTTTAATAAGCTTTGTTGTATTCTGGTATTCTAATACATAAGTTTCTTCTAATACAATAAATGTATCTTTGAAGTTAAGTTAATACATGTTAACTTGAATGTAAGTTTAAAACATTTTTTTAACTTATTTAACTTTATTTTACTGTCTAAGTCTTTGTTGTCAGAATTTCTTTAGTTAGCTTTTATA
>DWHU01001575.1:0-12043 GCA_018247975.1 Parides photinus | reverse complement strand
ATAAAATGTTTTTAATCTGAGTGTCTACTGCTAGTTTTTGACGCGTGTTTTATAACTATTCGTATGAGAGACATTGTTCATAACGATACCATGCTTGCTGGAGTGATATTAGTTTTGTGTTTAACTACTTGTGTGTTTACAAAAAAACGTGACTTTAACGATGACCTTTCGACACATTTTCTATCCACTGAAGGATTGTCCGTAAATGACACGATAAGGACAAAAAGGGACTATTTGGGGATACCGGGAAAGAACCCCGTCATTGAAGCAATGTTGAACACACCCATGCTTAAATTATATCAGAATAATCCGGATATCCTTTCAATAATACGGGATAAATACGACTTACCAAAAGGCAAGTGTTATAATGAAGCTTATATATTTATAATTATATTTGTACATAACTTTTATCCAAATACGTAAGCCTTTTTGGAATAGAAAATGGGAAATACAATTCCTGAATCCTTTTCATTAACTTATTTTGTATTAAAATTGGTTTCATTCAGTAAATATAGATAAAATTTAAAATAACATATTTTGTAGCTTTTATTTAACCTTACGTTTCAAGTGCTTTGCAGCATCGATGGTCACAGGGCTGAGACGAATGACGTTCTGATCATGTGACCATAATAATGAAGTACCTTCGACTTTCAATTATTATTATAGTTTTGTTCAACTACATAACAAACATGTAAATGTACGTCACATATTTTAAACCAACGGATATACATTTAAAGATTGTCCCGTAACATTAATTTTAAATTCTTCCCGTGATACAAAGAGAAAGCATAGGCAATAATTTCTGGTTAAAGATTGCATTTAATTTTAATTTGTATAATACTAATATTGTACGTAAATTATTAATTTCTATATAAGCTGTACAGAAACATTTATAACTGATACATCATTTCCTTTTCCCTTAATTTAAATGTGACTATTACTTAGTAAGTTTATAACAGACGTAAATAAACTTGCACATAATTCGCACAGGAAGTACGCTCAATGACAAGGTCAACAAACTTGATTTTAAACTGATTAGCATTATTAAAATGAGTTCCTGTTTTTTACTGTTATCAACGTAATTAGAACAAGGCATAAGTCATCGTTGTTCAGACGATGATTCAACTCATAATGTAATAACATTATATACATTATATATAACGTCTAAATTTGTACTTATAACGAGTTCGATATTTTTCATGTTCATATTTATAACAACTTATTAGTGTGTAGTTGTTATTGCAAAGCTAATCTTTTCAATAAAATATAATCATAGACAGTTACTTGTAGTAAATATGGTCATCAACCTATATCGACTGGATATAGATCTATTACCATCCTACAATTTACCTTACGTATTATTTTATAAAGTTACTCGTGGTCATATAAAAAAAACATCATCTACATGTGTACCGATATTTTTTACAAACATGTTTTAACCGTTACATTATTATACGAACAGGTTAAAGTTACCTTAATTTTTTTTTTGTTAACTAATGACCTTTATTAATAAACATGATTTATATCTTTATAGCTACACCAAGTACTTATTCATATTGTTTTAAAATTCTTTTGTATTTTAACTGATAGAGATGTAAGGAGATATGAGAATAATATTAATGAGATATGAGAATTTAAACGCAAGGTTTAATTTGTAAACACATCCTTACTTTTTAAAGCAATAAAGTTATTCACTGTGGTAAATACTAGAGACAACCACCATTCACAGTCGGGAATAATTGATTATTCTCTACAACTCCTTATACAGAATAAAACAGTCATAACTTATAATGTTTATTTTACAGGCTTTAATGGACCCCTCGTGGAGTACGATTTTATCATAGTAGGTGCTGGATCAGCAGGAAGCGTGCTCGCAGCACGACTCAGTGAAGGTAGAAAGGCATCCGTTTTACTATTGGAAGCCGGTCAAGAGGAATCGATCCTAACTGGGGTACCGGTACTTGCGCCAGTTTTCCAACAGACCGATTACGTATGGCATTATTTAATGGAACCCCAACCAGGGGTTTGCATGGGTAAGTTAATATTTTTTTTATAACCATTTATTATGTAATTGCAACGGACTGAATGCTGATTGACTTTTTCAATCTATCTACCTCTAATTATAGCTGCCATGAAAGAATTCAAGAGATCCATTCAAAATTAATTAAAAGAAAAGATTCTTACGTTTCCATAATATAAAACTTTATTTTCAATATAAAGAATACAACATAATAAGAAAAAATTTAATACCGTATCTGTAAATTTAGTAACTATGCAGTGAGTATAATAATCATAAATCTTAAATACTAAATAAATAAGTTTTACAGGCATGGAAAATGAACGATGTTTCTGGCCAAGAGGTAGAGCCGTAGGCGGTTCGAGCGTGGTCAATTACATGATCTACACCAGAGGATTACCCAAAGACTGGGATAGGATAGCTGCTGCGGGGAATTATGGCTGGTAATTCATCACTATTTGACTTATGAACTTAGTTCTGGTATGGAAATCTCGGGAGAAATAATATTGTCATCATCATTATCAGCTTAAACTTACTGCTGTTCTCTCTCAAACAGAGCTAAGTAATTGATATGGTCGTTTGTCATCTTTAACTATCGTATCGACTGATACGAACTACGCGACGATATCAGCCTATCTTGTTTTAAAGAACAAAACCTGTTGTCATTCAACGCTGTGTTCGTGTGTATCTAGTCTTAACCTTGATTATTAATGTTAATCATTCTGATTTCTGGAGAATCCCCAGGGGAATGGATATTGCCAATGCAATACCAATTTACAAAAAAGTAAAGACAGTTGCGTTAAAAATTATCGCCTTCTCTCTTTTACTCTTCTTTCTAATGTCCTTGAATAGTTATTACGTCTAAATGTAACATTTGTTCAGGTCCTATGAAGAAGTACTGCCGTATTACTTGAAATCGGAGCGAGCAAATCTTAAAGGTCTGTACAACTCTCCTTGGCACGGGCGAAGTGGCGAACTAACTGTTGAAGATGTGCCATTTAGGTAAATTCATACTGCTTTATCTTAATTATCTTCGCCATACCAGTTATGAATAATTAAGGCATTTATAATGGAGTTTGTGTCTAACTTCTCTTAAATATTTTTATGTAATGTGTAGGACATAATTTTCATTTATGCGCGATACATAGAAAGAAAACTCTTAAAATTTTTGACAAAGGACTAACGTTTAAACTCAAATTCATTTAATAGTGTACGAAAATGACACAGGAGGTATCAGAATGTGGACTAAGGCTCAGTCCGCATACATACTTTTATAGAAGATGATTTATTTAAAAAAACCTTACTGCTATACAAATTGTAAAAACAGACATTTAACAATGTAATGTTGACTTGTGCTATAGATTTCCCACTGTATCAGTTTAAAGAACGATGTTGATTTGTAAAGTTACAATTTATAAACCATTAATACTTTTACCTTAACTAGTTTTAAATATTACACTTTATTTAAGTTTGAAGAAAAAACCTTTATTATTTTTTTTCCAGGTCTAAACTGTCAAAGGCATTTTTGGACGCCGCAAAATTATTAGGTCATCGGTTAGTAGATTACAACAGTCCTGACGGGTTTGGATTCAGTTACATTCAAGCAACTATGAAGGGAGGTCTTCGAATGAGCAGTGCAAAAGCTTTTCTGCACAATCATAAAAATCGGAAAAACTTACATATTTTGACAAAAAGCCAAGTTACAAAAATATTGATCGATCCCATCACAAAGACAGCTAAAGGAGTAGAATTTTACCGTGAAGGGTTGTTTCATCAAATCAGAGCCAAAAAAGAAGTTATACTTTCAGCAGGCCCTATCGAATCACCACATTTACTAATGTTATCTGGCGTTGGACCAAAAAGTCATTTAGAATCGATGGGTATACCCGTGATTAAGGACTTGCAGGTTGGACAGACTCTTTACGATCATATCTCCTTCCCTGGGTTAACTTTTTCCTTGAACGCAACCAAATTAACAATTGACTCAAAAAATATTGGAACTGTTCAGAATGCTCTAAAACTAACGCAGTTTGGGGAAGGCCCGATGACCTCACTAACAGGAGTAGAAACTTTAGGTTACATTAAAACTGATATCTCTGAAGAAACAGGGGACTATCCTGACATAGAAATTATAGGATCCTGCGCATCTTTCGCCAGCGACAAAGGAAACTACGTAGCACAAGGAATAAAAATGACGAAATGGCTGTACAATGACGTTTACAAACCATTAGAAAATACGGAGAGCTTTTCAATAATAATGATGCTATTGCACCCAAGATCAATGGGTTATATGAAGTTGAAATCAAAAAATCCCTTCGAACAACCAGCATTGTATGGAAATTATTTGCAGCATCCGAAGGACATTGCTACATTAATAGCATCCATAAGGCACATACAAAAAATAGTAGCTACAGCACCATACCAAAAGTATGGGTCAAAGTTATATACGAAAAAGTTTCCGAACTGCAAACGACACTCATTCGATAGCGATGATTACTGGGAATGCGCGATACGAACGCTAACAGCAACCCTCCATCATCAGATATCCACGTGTAGAATGGGGCCCGCATCAGATAGCAGTGCGGTGGTAGACCCTGAACTCAGGGTTTACGGAATTAAAAATCTACGAGTTGTTGACAGTAGTATTATACCAAATACGACTGCAGCCCACACCAACGCACCCGCCATCATGATCGGGGAGAAAGGTGCTGATATGATAAGAAAAACGTGGGGCTTAAACTAATGAACTGCTTTCATAGACAAATTTCTTCTCGAAATAGATTTTAAGCCAAACAAAGAAGTTGTTTCATATTTACAGACACGAAATAGGAAAAGGATTTTTTTAAATATTCCATACAGAAATTATGAAACTTTAACACAATTCATTGGCTAGTATTCACAAATAAAAACTAGGTCAATGTAAATATTTTAGATAAGACGAAAATGCTTTCTTGCCATTAATATAATAAATCTATAATAATAAATCTTTCTTTTATGAAACCAGCCTTCATCCTTAACAGTAAATGTTACATTTAATCAAGAATAAAATTCTCGTTGCTGGGCCTTAGACCTTTCTCACAAGGGGACGGTTAAAGCAAAAGCGTGCGCTCCATACAGACAGAAATGCAGTGCTTTACTTGCCATTCACAGATATTTTAATAAAACGTTCGCACATCGGATATCTTGCAACAAAACTTGTTCTGTTGGCATGCATTCCTACTTAGGGATCCGTCTTGTGGCTGTGGCTATGCTAAAAATCTATAAAAGTAAATGTTTTTGTGACCGAGTACTCCGCCACATGCCCTGTGTCATAATCCTGTGCACGCCACTGAGTTAAAGCCACATGTCCGGTTATGTAGGTATTGTGTGTGTGTGTGTGTTCGCGTTATTTGATATTCTGCAGAAGCTGAGAATTCTCAATAACATGCGATCTATAAAACAGTGAAGCGTAAATATAAAAAACATAAACAGCCCACTGCAGGGATTCGGGGCCTTCCCTCATAATGAGAGAGTAGTGGCTTTTAATCCACCAGACTGGCCAAGTGCATGTATGCGGATGACACATATTTACAAAAGCTGATGATTTGGGAAAATGTCGGTTTCCTCACGATGTTTTCCTTCACCGGAAGCTCAAGCTCAGTTGGGTGGAGATCGAACCCGCGCCTCCTCGAGACGCATAGCGTGTTCGATCGCCGTACTGAACCATCGCGGCTTCTGATAATATGCGATAGACTCGGACTAATTTATTTCAATAGAATTTTATGAATATATTTAAATACTTATCATAATTTTTTCGTCGACTGCTTAAATTCTGTATAATCTTATCGTGCTTACTGCAATTATTTCTGTACCAATAATTCGATTCATGTTAACAACATATTTAATACACTCTAAATTAGAGATTTCGGATGGTAAAGTTCATGTAGTGTTTCTCTAAAATAGCCTACTCATTATTACACAATAAAGTAGAGGAATTGGTTAGTTTATTATTGTACCGACTAAACTTAACAATTACGATCTCATGGCTACGGTCACATTGTTATACTGTTATAATAACTACAATACATAAGCGTAAACGAAATCTGTATACTGAATATATTTAAACTTTTGCACAATAGAGATCCTACCAGACAAGTTTTCAGTCATTATGGTAAAAAAATTAGGGGAACAGCTCTCACCCTCCACTTATCTTAACAACCCTTTTTTACATTCGTCTACCAAATGCAGTTACGTCCACCATTTTGTGTACGTCAAATAATCAATTTGACGTACACAAAATGTTAAATTACAATGTTAAATTTAGATCAGTACTTAAATGTGTCCACTAAGAAATGTCCTAATAGCACATGTCTTTATTACATTAAAGCAACTAGAAGAACCGGTCGTTTACATGATAATGAGGATAATAATTCAGCTACACATAATGATTGTCGCCTTGAGTTACACGGAGATGTTTGCACTCTACTGTTTGTTGGCTGAGATAAGCGAAGGTGATATTTACCTATATTGTCTCCGGCAAATAGACAGTTCGATGTTTTTCAACTTCTAATACTAAAAATAACTTAAGTCAATGTAGGTTATTATCGATCTGTGTCACACCATCAATTAGCCGTTCCACATTCCACGATGTTTCTATAAACGCGCCGTTGAATTGACCCTGGATATTTAAAGCATCATATACCTACATCCGCATATTATTCTTACAACAAATCAATAATATTTCGTGATATAAGCATTTTCCTTATACATGTATACAAATAGAACAAGTTAAGAAGCATTGCTCAGCTAATGGTAACGAAGCTTTTTCGGAACTAAAATTAATAATTCATAATAATTTAACACATTTTATTTTAAAAAATAAGTAGATTGTCTTTGCTATTTGTATGATAACACAAAAAAATGTCAAAAACATGACAAATTGTCCAACACGGACGCACAGAGAACAAACAGATAAAGAGGCCACACCAGAGATCTTTTCTTCGAAAAAATCCCTAAGAACCAGTGCGTATTTACAAGATATTTAAGCCAACAGCTGGCACAAAGACAAAAAGGCTCTATGGGTTTCGCGGGACCTGAAGATGGGGTTTACTATTCAACCAGTGAACTCGTGTGACACAGCCACTGCGACGTTGTTCCGTACTTGCCGTAGGTCAGCGATGATACTGAGGAGTGTTTAGACAAGGGGAAAAAGTGCACTAGTATGTTTTATAAGAGATGTCGAGGCCTCTCCTAATGTACTGAAGGAAACCACCGAGTAGGTTTTAATAGGTAAAAATATGATATAACCCTAACTTCCTGATAAAGGCAGAGCAGAGTATCTTAAAAGACTTCTCTCCCGGCATTAAAAAAAAATGGGACAGTATATTATAATCCTTGGATTTCTACGAAAGGCACTGGTGTCGAGTCATGTTCCATGAGGTATTAATACTGACAATTCCACTAGAGACCGGCACAATAGAGAAAATGGGTATCTAATATTTTATTTATATAATCAGGCTCTCTATAAAAATCTAACGAAAATGGTAATGAAACGAAGAAATCTAAATACGGTAATCCAGCATAATCAAACTTAATGTATTAATTTTTATTTAAAACGATTAATACCGAATCCATCCCTCAAGCTAAAGCAACCTTTTTAAAGGCAGTATTCAAGTATGTATTTTGCTTTTTATGGCTTGATATTTAAAAACCTGGGCTATTCATTTTAGTGATATATTACGTTACATTTTATACGTAAAACGTATAAATAGCAAAAAAAAATATGATAGTTAAATCAAATATTATGACCTCCAATTAAAACAATAAACCTGTTCATATGGCGTCGAAAAACTCGAATGAATACGCTTTAAATAGACCTTATCAGAAGTGGGCGCTGGTCGCATGGACGACTCGTCTCGTTTTCAGACACGGGAACACGGTTACAACATTCAAAAACGCAGTATTACGCAATTCTTTTAAATTATTCGTACTTATTATTCGTTGTGTTACTAATAGTATTAATTATAGTCGTGGTTACAATATTCAAAAATGATCCAAATTGCTCGTTTCTTGTAAACATCAATTCCTACAAAACGTTGCAAGTATTTACCAAACAATTTAATTTTGTGGGTTCACCGAAACATGTTAAAAAAAACATTGTTTACATATTACCTGAGACTATAAGCGCCTCATTGGGTCCAACTGTGTGAATATTGCCCATATTCCTCACGAATAATGTCAAACACTTTGCAAAACACTATAAACAAACTCGATTAGAAGATAAGAACTATATGCAAATAAAAATCAAATATAAAACTTGCTTTGATTATCAAGGAAGAGGCATATACCATACAGACTAATGTAGACACACTAACACAAAAAAATATGTAATTTAAGTGTAGTAGTAAGCTGATGTCAGATTGATTGTCAAATTTTCATTCAAAGATCATGCGCGCGCATGACGCTCGATCTACGCTGAAGTCAACACGGACGCTTTTACAAATCATACGTCACTGCCATACGCTTTATCTTACGATGATACTTAGGAAATGTTACGACATATTTTTATTGTTCATAACATAGTTACTTATCGATTTATAGACACCTTTAAAACGGGACATTCCGTGGATAACAAAAATTCCTTTGTTCTTATCATTGTCAAATGTCATTTTGACGGTTTAGTTATTTTAGTGGAACGATTTGTGGTCAAATACATGCTGTAGATGTTCGTTTTGGTTTAATTTTGTATTTTAAATCATTAATTATTTTAAACACGTGAAATAATTTTCTAGAAATTATCCTAAGATAGCCAAGCGCCGTCATTGCTATATCGTGTGCAATTTTTATACAATAAATTTTAAAGATAAAGACAATTTGAGATTAATTCCCATGACAATAATTAATATCGTGGTAATATTGCTTATGAACCTATACGAATTAATAATAATCTTAAGATTAATAGTTTGTAACATATATTGCTTAATTGGATATATTAAGTTATGCATTTTTAACAGGAATTTAATATTTTGTACATAATGTGTACTTTCTGTATTTAATATTTACAATGGCAATACTAGAAGTGGCAACCAGAAACAAGGCTGAAAATGTTTAATATTTTAAGTCTATGGCATTGGCAAATTGTGATTGTTTGTAAAATAATTTCGTGTTCTTATATCTAATGCTATTGCCAACGAATTGTTTAAAATTCTAAAAGAGATTTAAGTGTTCGTAAGTATTATATTGCAATAATAATGTTAATTTTTAGATGAAACTGTTACACGTCAACTTATTCCTTAAACATGTAATGGTATTATAACGGAGTTTTACATTGAATAAGATATTATTTTTCATGTTATTTACAGATATCAGTTATTAATAAGAAAAACATCAAAATGTCTGATACAAGTGACTTAGACCGCCAGATAGAACAGCTGAAGAGATGTGAAATTATAATGGAGGCGGAGGTTAAAGCACTTTGTGCGAAAGCCCGCGAGATTCTAGTGGAAGAGAGTAACGTACAACGAGTGGATTCTCCAGTCACGGTAAATATTATAATATTACAAATTATTAGCCCTTTTAATTCGCAAGAGCCTGGACGTGAATATTACTATGCTGAATTTCTGTATGTTACATAGAGTACCTTGGAGATCCAAATTTCAAATTTATATCAACATTTGTGTTTGTATCTTTATAATATCAGCAAGGAAATTCTATTACTTAAATAATTTCATTTATGATATTAGCATTCTATATTGCATTTTGCATTCTGCATATTGATACTAATTCTGGAATTTTTTACTTCAGCTCTTTATTGTTATTTATACTTTACAATTCTACTCATACACAACAATTTACAACCTCTCCATACTAAGAGGTGTACATTGTGTAGATCTCTAATTTCTGTATAATGTCATTCAACATGACAGTGATAACCTAGACATTTCAAATAAATTTAGCTTCAATGTAGACTCATATGTCATCTGGCTCCTCCATTCATTATCACAACATTTATAACCAGCCTTGATAAAATGCATTTATACTCTTAATCAGTCCAAATTGTCTAATATGTACCAACAAATTTGCAAACTTAAACTTATTGGACAATATTTATTTCAGTTAATTTTGTCAATAACGTTTGTTAAATTATCCCTATTTCAATTATAAAATTTAGATGCTGTTAATTTCCATTTTTGGTCCTTCATGTACTTTAATAATAATTTTAACTTTTTTAGCATTAAACTTGTATATATAGTTTATGTTGTACATTACTATTATAAGCAATGTTTTGAGAATGCCATATACAAATAACTATGTCCTTATATAAGTTTCTCATTGTAGTCTCGGTTAATAGTTAAAAAAATACTTTAGTCTTATGGTGCAATGCCTAAATTCATTCAGTTCTACTTTACATCTAGTTATGGTATTATGCTTTAATGCTGTAAGAATTACTTCAAACAAACCCCTTACATTTACCTTTACTTGTGATAGTTCACATCGTAAATCTGCCTTCATAACAGCATTGCGATGTTTTAGACTAATGACATATAAAATAATAAATAAGGCTATTTGTTACATAATACTCCCAACATAATGTTCCCACTGATAGGACTTGGGGGCTTTCTCTCCCAGTGAGAGAGCTGTGGCCTTTAATCCACTACATTGAGCAAGTGTGGGTTGGCGGATATCACAGATTCCCAACACATTCTGGGAACATGTCAGTTTATACAAGATGTGTTCCTCCATTGGCAGCTAGAGCACAATGGTGATTGTAAATGTGCCTCGTTGAGATATACAATGCGTTCCACCACGTTACAAACTTAACCATCTTGGTTTCCTGATAAACCTATTTTGAGCTTATGCTTTGTTAAATTTATTTCAAGATTTACACCTCTTTGGCTAAAAAAAATTGGGTTAAGGAATATATTGATAAGACTGTTACATTTTTAAGGTTTGTGGCGACATTCACGGACAGTTTTATGATCTCAAGGAACTATTTAAAGTTGGTGGTGATGTTCCAGAAACTAATTACTTGTTTATGGGTGACTTTGTGGATCGAGGATTTTATTCAGTGGAAACATTTTTGTTACTCCTTGCATTAAAGGTAGAGAAAATACTATACTACTAATATATATTTGTCACTGTGTGTCAACTACTTTTCAGCTGTTATATTAAAGAAATTAAAGTAAAAAAAATAAGAAAAAAATAATTTGTTTAGAATGTTGTTTAATTAGTAATAATTAATTTTTTATATAACTTTTAAATTGATCATTCTTTAAAACATGCATTGAGTGCATATATATTAATTTCTCATATCAAATAGTAATTTCATAGTTATATTAAAAACTGAAATCTATTATATACTAAATATTTTTAACTGGACATAATTTACTTCTTTCACGTTCATGTAGATTTGTAAAATTATCTACGTATATTAATACATTCAGGTTCGTTATCCAGACCGTATCACACTGATTCGAGGCAATCACGAGTCTCGTCAGATCACACAGGTTTACGGCTTCTATGATGAATGTTTAAGGAAGTATGGTTCCATTACAGTGTGGAGGTGAGTAATTTAGATGTATAAATCATTGCTTATTTAAAGATAGATGGTATTTACAGAATGATGTAACATGAAGCATCATTTATTTTTATTAAATGCTTTAACAATTAATGTTTCAAAATATATGAAAACTTACATAAAATAGATTATTTGATATTTAAAAAATAATAATCTGCATTATATGCAAAGTGATTTAGGGAAGGATTAAAGTCTTCCAAAGACATTTTTAATTTACTAATTGTTTGCATTATTTTTCTTGGTTTGTTGAGACTGCGCTATTTTCCCTAGTGTTATTTTATACCGTTTTATCATTATTGTGTTTCTGTGGATCCCGAAGTAAGAGATCCCAAAATGATTTGCAACAGTTCATCAGAGAATATACTCTATTTTCTATTTACAATCATAATTCTCATTCTATTCTTTCATCCATTTCCTAATGTGCAAAGACTTTTACTTTCCCTTACAATTATTAATTTATAGCATTGATG
>DWHU01001574.1:0-12044 GCA_018247975.1 Parides photinus | reverse complement strand
AAGCGTGAGAGCCTAGAATACTCTGGCGGTTTTGTATGTATGTATACAGTATGAGGGCATAAATATCTCTCCAGGCACATACGAAAAAAGGACTATAAATGAAAACCCTTAACATTTGGGCCAAGCATCAAACATGTAGTTAGCTACTGCACCATAGCATCAATTAAACGCAATCTCGGCAACTTTATAAAAGTTATAGATATTTTTTTTTTATTAGTTTAAACTATTTGACGACCAGGACGTCAATCTAATAGTGAGCACTTTACTTATGAAAATATACGCTGGTTAGAACATTGACTTCAGATTTGAGATAAAGATATTAAACTATTCCAACTTCACTTAAAGTTAATAATGTTTGTAAGCTTCTGTTTAGTGAAAGAACTTAGCAGTGGTGGAATATAATTACGAGTATAGTATAATTGTGATGTTAATAATAATGTTTCAGGCAAATTTCGAGGAAATGACGTCGGAGCGCAGTCGCGTACACAGTCGAACGAGTATTGATAATATATCCGGCGGAAGAGATCGCGATATAGAACTGTTGCTGCGGGAAGAGAACGAACGGCTTAAAGCATTCGCTGACCAGGTGAGCCAGGGAAAAGAACATTTTAGTTAACTTGTTTTATTAAAAAAACTCACCCGGTTTCCCGGCCATTGGCTGCACCTTTTAAGGTTATTGGTAAATCTAATCTACCACATAAAAAATATTGAAAATGTATTAATTTCCTATTTATTGTTTTCAGCAACGCGAGCATATCGATGACCTGAGCCGCGAGCATGTAAGGCTACGCTCGGAGTTAGTAGCCGCGCGTATGGCGGCTTCCCCTCGTCCGAGGACCGCGCCCACGCTCATGCCTACTGCTCAAGGGTACGATAACCATTTTTATCGATTATGGACTAACACTTGTATATTCAATGACAAGGAGACTGTGGTAAAGCGTGCCTGCCTGGTATGCGCTGGGTCCCTATTTTAATATCCTAACGTAGCTGTGTTAGTTTGTTGTAAACTGGTTCTACTATAAATTAAGCTCCGCAACAAGTGTGTCTAGAATAGAACTAGAAACCACTCTGTTTAGTAGTTTCTGTAAATTAAGAATGTAATAGGTTTCCATAGTTTTTTACGCAGTGCCTTGTTTAACTACAAAGCAACTTCCAAACATATTTGAGTTAAATAAGGTAATTTTTTTTATTTGATATAGGCTAACGCTTGACTACGATCCCACCTGATGGTAAGCGGCGATGTAGTCTTTGATGGTAAAGCGCACTAGCGTAAAAATGTAGCTTCATCGAGCATCATGCCGAAACACGACAAAGTCATTTAGCAACATGGCTTTGCTGATGGGCAGTACCGGGAGCCAGCGGCCGAAGCCAACCACCGGAGTTTGCTGCTCGTTTGGCACTACCCATGGGACACGTGTAGGGTGGCATGTTTCAAGTATTTCCTAAGGACGCGAGCAGCCTCATCCCCCATTCAACAATTAAAATCCCTTTCTCAATCTATTCGATTAGATGGTTCGGACACGTAGAGAGGATGCATGAAAGATTGACGAAACAAATTTATGAGGCGAGAGTGAATGGGCAGACCGGTAGGAGTCGACCTAGGCGTACGTATGTCGATCAGATCGAGGACATTTTGAAGAACGGCCAGGTCAAGAGTACCCGCAACCGTCGAGCGAGTATGTAAAGAGTCATGAGAGTTGAAGAAGCGAAAGATGTATGCCTGGATCGTAGCAAATGGAAAGAAATAGTCTCTGTCTACCCTATTGGGAAAGAGGCGTGACTGTATAAATTATCTTTCTTAACGATTTTTTTTAACTATTCTCAGTGATTTGAGCAGAGTAATCTAGGCGTGCATACTTTGCTGTCACTTAATATTAAGTGAAGCCTTATGTTATCCATGTGTAGCGTCAACCCGAGCGGCGCGCGCACGGCTACTGGGCTGCGGCGCGGCGCTGGCGAGGAACTAAGCGTGTTTGCGCCGCCGCGTACGCGTGCGCCTGTACCCAACGACGCGATGCCGTTTATAGGCGCGATCGACAGACGTGCCGACACACGCCGGTACCTTAACTACATATATACCAACTAGCAACCCAGGCCACGCGTTGCTATGGCTAAAGTTTTTATTACATTACATTGTAGTAAACTATTTACGGAGTAAGTTAAAATAATATCAGTCATGGACACCACCATGCTTTTTTACATAGATGCCATTTGTAAAAATACATAGTGCCCTCCATAAATTTAATTTAATTTACACTTCAATCAGAGTAAAACAAGGCCGGCTATGCAAACAGAAAAAATAAAATAGTAAGAACATTAAATTTTACTGTATTACGTTTACTACAATACAAATTTAACTAATACTTAAGCCACAGCAACGCGTGGTGGTTATGATATTAAACTGTAGGTAATACTAAACGTCGATACATTTAACACAGTGCCATCTATTGAATACTCTCATCTTGTTAGAATCGTTTGGAACTAATACATAATTGTGATTATCAGACATTAAACAAATGATTTGCAAAAAACTAATATTGTGATAAATTGAGATATAAGTTACACTAACTCTCAAGCTGGATCAAACTGCACGCGGTGTGCAAATTTGAATAAAATCGATTAAGTAGTTTAGGTAGTCCATCGCGGACAAACACTGTGACAAGTAATTTATATTAATTATGATAACAAAAACTTTAAATTTCACACTAGATTCGTTTATGTGTTAAGACAACTATCTTCAAAACTTACAATGCTTCTGCAAAGGCTCCCGGCAACGTGCCTCTTGACACTACGACTGTCTACGTCCTAGACACAGCCAAAACCGTTCCCTAGACCTCTTGTATACATAAAACTAGATGTAATAGAATTTAAAAATTATTGCTTTAAATTGTTTTGAAAATTGTAGACAGTTTATAAAACAATGGCGGTCGCTGAAGAGCCACTTCTCGCCGGCGGGCAGAAATACTAAATCGGCGGCGATTCGTGCGGGTACCTCACGGCAAGGTCAGTGCGATGTTACCATCACCAGCACATCAATCCACTGTCAAATTCAGACCTCCCCAAGTCCACCTCAAACAGCAATATCCTCGTCCTCTCATTGGATTTGCTTAGTGGAGTGCACAATTCATCCATGCTACACTGCGTAGATCTGATAGCAATAACAATACATAAAAGTGAAAAAAATCCTATTAAGACTTTAATCAGCGACAATGTACCCGTGGATGGGAAAGTGTACTTCAGAATATTACTTTCATATGTTGGCAGTGACACAGTTATGGTTTGGCGATAGATTTCTTAAACTTCTACCACCAATTAACCTCAGCTATATGGTAGCTTCTAAATCGAACTAGTTACGCAAGCTTTTTAATTTATTAGAACAGTTTGCTACAACATCGCGGATCACGCCGTCGCTTAAATATGAGATATTTTCCAGCCAGCGATATTATTGAGGTCAGGCAACTCACCTTACGAAGCCTGAATGCAACGAGCACGATGTAGTGTTGCATATCATATAAACTAGTGTTCAACAAGCACCATTGACGGCATTGTTCTGTTCATCAGTCGCCTCGTCAAATATAATAAAGCCTGTGAAGATTTAATATTTATTTTCAGACAACCAAGAGCAACAAAACTCGCCGCGTCCTGTGTCACCGGAAGCCGGAGAGTCTGCTGGGATTGTGCTTAATCATTCATCTAGCAATGCCATCAATTGGTACATATTACGGTTATGCCTCATAGCACTTCTTGATACATTAAGATAGTAAATGAGAAATTTGTAAAACGCACAAAATAAATATGTTATATATTATAAACTAGTTTAAACCCTCTCTGAAAGAAATTGTGAGGAGACATATGATATCTGCAAATCCACACTTCGTCAACGTGGTTGATAAACAGCCATGACTAGTAAATAGACCTAGCGAGAAGTGCGCCTAATCCCAACAGCGCATCTAAATAAATATAAAAGACTTCACCAATATTAGCCAAATGAATTACAACAGTAGCTTCATAATAATTAAACGCAATGTATTTGACATAATACATTAGATATTTGGTTGCCGAGTCCGTGCTGGGCACTTAGTGAGCTGATTATCTACATAATAAGTAAAGAAATGTTACTTAACTCGCTCATATATAACAGTTCCAAATTCTCTTTGTTATAGTGAAAAACCGGAGTCCACTGAGCAAACGATAAAAGAGAATAATAAGAGAGAGAAGAGTCCAAAGTCCTTCCTGCGCGAAGCCAAGTTGAAGTTGAGAAGGTGAGGTCTGGAACCTTATAATGTTCGCGTTGATAGACCAGCGTCTTCAACAAACATTTATCATAGACGCTAAGACTTTTTTTTATTATAATACTTTGCTTTTGTTTATTTGAATGGTATTTATATATTGCTCTACAAAAAATTGCAGTAAAGATAGCATAAAGCAGCAAACGAGTGTGACGTCACGAGAGAAGAGTCCAAACTCGATGCTTCGGGAAGCGAAGCAGCGGCTCCGGAAGCTAGAGATAGAGGCGGAAGCGGTTGAGAAGTCCTTCCTGGACTTCAGGAAACGTCGGTCGGAGATGAAGAGCGAGGAGTTACTGTTCGCAAGTGACAACACGTCCATTTTGGAAGATAAAGGGAAGACTATTTGTGAGTAGTTACTTTTGTCAATACTAGTTAGGCCAGGAGTAGGCGATTCAATTCAGTCTTTGTCACTGGCAAGTGATATGTGCGGTGATATCATGCATTCTGTAATAATATAAAATCTTGGATCTTTCTACAACTGGTTAGACGACACTGGATAGTGAAGCGTGCTCGTTTGGGATCCACTAGCTGTGTTAATTAAGGCATTTGAAACATCAATAATAAGAGGGATCTTGACTAACCAGGTTTAAATAAACTCTACAACCAACCAATATTTCAAACGGAACTTTGAATTAGAATCAGAAACCTTCGTATTACACTGCAGGTGTTTTAGTACTGCGCCACAGAGAGTAGCAATAATTTGTTTCTATCTAAACATGTTTCTTTTCAGATGTCCGACCAAGCAGTTCAATTCACAATAAACATGATCATGAAAAATCCAAAGACAACAATTTTCACCCGCAAGTAATTGAAGACCGTTTAAAAAAAGATTTCGACAAATATTTACGTGTCTATCAAACAAAAAAACACCTGAAGCAGAATGATGAAAATAAAACGGCTGTTATTACAAAGCCTATTCCGGATCCGTACCCGGATTTGACACAAGGCGTAGAAGAAACACTGCGGAGTGTCAATTACTTAGAAACACCGTTAAACGAATTTCGAAAACTATACCACAACCCAAAACCTAGACACAGCACCAACAGTATTTTGCAACCAAACACGCTGAATAGTTACCAGGTGAAGAAAGAAGCTGAGGTTCAACAAATACCAACAAATGATACAATAGGTAATGAAAAAACGAGCAACGATGATGAAACCAATGAGTTGGCATCAGCAGCCGTGAACAAAATCAAAGAATTGAAGATACTAAAGGATCGTTTAAGTGAGATGTACGCGTCGGATGATGTCATACCGTGCAAGGAGCAAATACAAAACAGCGCCAGAATAGAGTCGATGGTCGAAAACAGTGCTGAAGATAAAAAGAATCTGCTGAAGGTTGAAGTGCAGCACGTGACGGAGATAACAAACGTAAAACTAGACTCGCATGACGACCTGATAATAGTGGTGGAAAGCTCCATCGATACGAGGGAACCTAACGTTTCAACCGATATTAGCAATTACGTACCAACAGTTGTAATCAGTCCTAAATTTGACGTTCTCAAAGATTTAGATGATAAAAATGCGAATCCGGAAGTAAAATCTAATGTGACTGACGCACCTAAATATATTAAAAGCCCATCATCTGGTGATGATGAAGTTAACTATAAAAGTGTTTCACCGCCTGAAGAAGCCGCTCATCTCACTAGGAATGACGTTTTAAACGCAATCTTTGATGCGACATCCGATATAGATTTGGATAACAATAAAGAAGGCGTGGGTTTAACTGACATCGGGGAAGGTGATGGGGAGCCTGTTGATTACGCGGACGACTTCCTCGCAGACGTCGACAACTACAACAGCCGATCCGAGGAGGACAACTCTCCAATCTCCCTCGCTAAGACCTCGGAGGAGGACAACTTTTGGGACTGAAAATTGTCAACAAATGAAAACACTGCACTGATAATACAACTTTAATTTATTTATTAAACGCTCGTTTTTAATCAAAACGTATATAAAAACATATTTCTCTTTTACACATTAATCATTCACATATAAAAGTACAAACATCCGTAAATTTATCAGTAACTCTCCGCAACCAATTTTCAGTTAAATTTACATTTTGATTTACAACTGCTTAAAAAATGAATGTCTTCATTAAAATATAAATGCTAAACAATGCAGTGGAACGGTCATAATGTCGGATAACTAGAGATAAAAAATGCAAATTATGTCAAAGTCAAACAAGAGAAAAATACTACTTAAAAATGTCATGTCGCAGTGTATATACATTATGAACATGAGATTACCAATCGTATTTGGGAACAATTATTGAATAAGTGTCAATTAGATGTTTTATTTGATTGAGAGAACTGAGTATAGACGAAATAAAAACTTATTATGCATATTTAGTTAGACAAAATAATCACTGGGAACTACTGAAGTACACCTTGGACGTGTTTTGTGGGACAAAAGAAATGTCCAGCAGTGGACGTCCATCAAATAGAAAAACTAGTTGTAATTGTTAATTTCAAATTAAGCATCTAATTGTAAACTTATAACACCAGTATATATACTACATATACATACAATTAGCTGGTTTAGTTACAATAAATTCGAATAATCGTATTATGAAAGAAGACTAGATAAAACGATGAAATAAATATTTCTATGCCCTCTTCTAAAACAATAATTGTTAACAACACGGGACTGAGATTTAATTGATAATGATGATGTTGGACAGATTCATCAGTTATCATCAACCTGCTCATAGCTCACAGATAGACCTGATCTTTTCCCAAGTTCTATAAAATATTATTGTTAATAGTTACATACATTGTTAAATCTTGTAGTTTCTGTCTGTCTGATATAATATAATATGGTTTGACACATTAATAGTATATATAGCCAGTACACCTTCTCATATGTGTATCTTTAAGAGGCTTCATTTATAACATTGGTCGTAAGCATCTCAATAGCTGAGGAGTTGAGCCTACTACATGAACTACCGATGCATCAACCAGGCGGATATTAAGGGACAAACATCGTCGGCTTGCGATCAATAAACATTTATCAATCAAATATGTAACTTGACTCAGTCATGATTACCACTGGTAAAAATCTTTAAGATAAATTATAAGTGTACTAATGAGAAAATACAAAAGTCAGTAGATTCGAAACTACGATCCTCGAGAACATATTAGGAAATACAATCGAAAAGTGTAGATAATTGAACATGTATGATGAAAAGTGAACCCTTGGTAGCAACGTGATTAGCTACAGTATCCTTCATAAAGGAAGACAATATTGTAATGTAATGAGACTTAATATCTTACATCTCCTAGTGATGAGCACGATGTGATGTATCCTGACGCCACACCAGACAATAGCTGCTCTGCTCGTTCCGCTCGCACAATCCCATGCGCGGTTATTATATTTACTGTACTAAATATATTATGATAATGTCGATAATAATAACAAAAATCATTAGTGATAACTTGATACAAAAAATAATAAACGCAATGTCTTCTTCACTGGGTCAGTTTACTAATCACGACGCGTAGCATTCGCGCTAATGTCCGTAACGTTAGGGAGAAGTGGATGGGGAGGGGGATCAGTGTCAGAAGCCGAAGCTGACGTTGTGGCCGATGCTCTTGGCAGCCAACACGGAGCGGGGAGAGTTTGGTCCGGTAACACGAAGCCAATTCGAAACCTGGAATGTTACAATGGTAATTTACTTCCTAGTTACGGTCAGTATGAACACACCTGCTGATAACCAACAGGTCTACTTTAAGTATCACCACAATTGCACTTCTGGTAACAGGTAAGACCACAATACCCATTTCTATACAATACTAGTTTCTCTTTAAATAGCATTTTCGCTAGAGAAGTTACTTGGGTAACACGTTAACATTTTATATCTCAAGAAGTCGGTAATAATTTGGTACAGTGAAAGTCATCCTAACTAGTACTACATAATTAAAGATGAACAATAAAACTAGGTTTACTTAGGTAAAGATAGATTTAAAAAAAAAAGTTGTCTTTTTTTCCAGCCTTCTACATGTTCGCACTGCAGGGACTCGGCCTTCTGTCATAATAAGATAGTGTTTTGCCTTAATCCACCACGCAGGCCAAGTGCGGGTTGGCGGATAAAGGCAGTGATATTTAATTTGTTAAAGCGCACATAACTCGGAAAAGTCATCGGTGCGCACCGGATTCGATCCCGCGACCTCCGAATCGGAGGTCGAGGTCCCAAACCACTCGGCTAACACGGCTCATTTGTATCACGTTATGGCTTATTTGAATAAAATGAATTCTTAAAAATCAGTTTATTTAACTGGTAACAAAAAGTGCTTTAAGGCAGGACTTTATTTAAATTGAATTTTTGGCAGCACTTAATTGATATGCCTGACCATAACAATGTGGCGCTAGTTGTAATGGTATAGCACGTAGGGCTCGTCGCCTTAAGACAAAATGTTATATTTCATAACCGTAGTAATTTCACCACTTTTTTTTTATTTGTTGTAGACTAGCGCTTGACTACGATCCCACCTGATGGTAAGCGGCGAAGTAGTCTTTGATGGTAAAGCGCACTAGCCTAGAAGTGTGGCTTCATCGAGCATCATGCCGGAACACGACAGTCATTTGGCGGCATGGCTTTTCTGATGGGTGGTACCGGGAGCCAGCGGCCGTAGCCTAACACCGGAGTTTGCAGCTCGTTTGGCACTGCCCAGGGGACACGTGTAGGGTGGCATGTTTCATGTATTTCCTACGGTCGCGAGCAGCTTGTTCCTTAAAAACAACACTCTTCATGCCGGAACAGAATAATGGACTGAAATAGGCGCAGCAGTTGTACTTGTATAAAAGGGCTCCACCAACGAATTTCTTTTACTGGTCATAATGTAAATAATCTCACCTGCAAAGGCAACGACTTGACGGAGTCATCGTCGCGCTCCTTGTTGGGCGTGCTGGTGCGCGCCGCGAGGCGTGCGCGTGCGCTTCGTCCGGAGATCGGCGTCGCGGGCGAATCGCATGTCGACAGCGACACTTCGGAAGAGCTCTCGTTGAAATCCGCCGCCGGCAACCATCTACATAAAGCATTTGTCATTTATTTATATATACATATACGCTGAATAAAATGTGTAAATTTAGAGTAGAGGAGAGCTGTAAATCTTAATATATATAAATTACGTATCATAGTGTTTGTCCGCGATGGGCTCCTAAACTACGTAACCGATTTCAATCAAATTTGCACACCGCGTCCAGTTTAATGCAACTTGAGAGATAGGATAATTTATATCTCAATTTATAGTAGAAATATTTTATTGCTAATTATTTGTTTAATGTCTGATAGTCACAATTAATTATTACTTTCATACGATACCAACAGAAGTGTCGATGGTTCAATAAATGGCGCTTGTATTAAATGTATCGACGTTTAATCTATATACATAAAAGAGAATCGTATTAATTGCAACACTTATAACTTGAGAACGGTTGAACCGATTTTCATGATTTGTTTTTCTGGATTTGTCTTCGTGAAGAATAGAATAATAAGTACTAAATGTTACGACAACATCCGAAAAAATGCACAATCTATTTACGCACAAATTCAATTTAATTCAATCTATTTATGTATTTTATTGTACTGATGTAATAAAAAAATTATCTATTTCATTTGGTGTTTACTTTAAAATCATAAATCTGTCTATTTATTGACTGTTAAGCGGAACAAAGTTTGCCGAGTCCGCTAGTTTCTTCGTGTAAAGTACTTTTTCTTTGGTATGGGAGAAGACAGGATCTTCTGAAAGATACTCTTCTGCTTTATAAAGCAGAATTCAGGTTAATTTAAATTTTTTACGTTCTGAAGGTTACAATAGAAGGGTTTACAGCGCTTTCATACCCATTCCCGGTACCTGAATGAAGCAGTAATGGTACTCCCATTACTGCTTTACGGATCCTCACTGGTACTACTACTACAATTGCTGAAAAATATTACATACATTGTCTTTCTCGTAGTCATTGTAGTGAGAATAAACATCCCATTCTAATAACAACCCACATCTCATTAAAATAGAGAAATACCATTTATTGGAAGGCGTTGATAAAACAGTAGCATCATCACTAGACTATCTTGTTAGTCTTGTATCTCTCGTACATTACTAAATTAAAATGAGAACAGTCAAGACACTCACTTCTCCCTCTCCTCTGCTGTATATAGTGAGATGGTGTGCCGCCACCTGTACACGTTGGGGAACTCATCCAGAGGCACATTGCTCTGTAGTATCGCTTCGTACACCAGTCGATCCATCTTTGTCGGCTCCTCACTTTTAATTTTTAGAACAAGATTAAATTAAAAAGATTTGGAAATCGTAACATTTCATTTGTATCAATGAATTTCGGAACTCTTTAAGATAATCAAACACTGAAAATGGTGTAGAAAATAAGTTTTCTATTTACAATAACTTGAACTACATTAACGGAAACAAGCATCTTTTTACATCATAGACATTGTGTAGTTATATTTTTTTGTTTTCTTTATTGCAGACAGAGAGAAGAGATATTAAAAAAAACGAAAGACCATGCAAATAAATACAACTGCTTTATAAGATAGTCTCACTGTAAACAACTGTGTTTATAATACATTCAGTATTTAAATATTTTTTTTAAAAAATTGCACCCTTTGGAAACTGATAACAGTTTAATGATCAGAAGACACAAAAGTTTTTGGTTTAATAGTTTAAAATAATATAAACTGTACATATACAATGTTGTCCTAGTTCTATTCCTTGGAGGTGATGATTTCGCCGTAATAAGTTTATTTAAAAATTACCCATAAATGAAGGGCTCGACGAGCGCCCTGTCGCTAGCATCCACCAGCTTATCTGTACAGTCCTCGTCCTGCTGCTCGGAGTGCTCGGACGCTGTGTGGTAAGCTTCCTCACTGTCCGATTGGCATGAGGCAACGGAATCATCGTCGGATATCTGTAATTAATTATTAAGCAATAGGAACTGGAAGTTAACTTGTAACTGATGCATCTGCCCATAACCCTTTTTAACCCAAGTTAGAATGATATACACTTCATTCTTAATGGTTGTAATCTTAAGACAAGATGTTCCATTATCCCTATAATTTGAATAACAAACTGGAACTCTCTCATCCCTATAATTTGAATTATTTATACACACAACACAGCACCACATTGTGCTTGTCAGTGTATGTTATCCTTGTTCAAAATTAAGGGTTTTATTTAAAAAAAAAACAGTAACAGCAGTTCTGTTTTATTGTCTATTAGAAATTTATTACTTTATATTTCAAATTAATTTACATATTATTATCGAAAAATTGATCGAGTTAAAAAAAATACAAATATATTCATTTTAATATTTCAATATTCACCAGCTCACCTCAGCTTCCACAACTTGACATTTTGCCACATCGATAGTGAACAGTGGACTGCTGTCTCCAGCCGGTGAGTTAACACTAACCGGGCTTTCTGCTACATTCGATTGTATCCTGCCATCACCTGCAATTGTATGTTCATAAATTTTTTGATTACTTGTCTTGTTACTTGTTATTTTCTATAACTATTGTACATCTTTAAACTCTTAATAACTATTGATACTTTTGTATGTATATTTATAAGGATTGGTTAACAAATTAATAAAACAACTAATTTCAATTAATAAATACAAAATTCGAAAGAAGCCGTGATAGCCGAGTGGTTTGGGAACTCGACCTCCGATTCGGAGGTCGCGGGATCGAATCCGGCGCGCGCCGATGACTTTTCTGAGTTATGTGCGCTTTAAGATATT
>DWHU01001573.1:0-12048 GCA_018247975.1 Parides photinus | reverse complement strand
CGATCGTCGAAGCGTCAAAAGGCTCGACGGCGCCCCAGCCCGGTGAATAATAAATAAAAGAAAGTAGCGGCCCGAGCTGAGGCTTCTGAGGAAGCCCTCGAGCATTGCTACATAAAAGGGAGGTTACAGACCGGGCACTTCCGTGCTCAGCTACTCCCGGCCCTACGCCGCTGATTATCTTCTATTTCACAGGAGAACGAGTGGATAACAATATCCAAAAAAAAAAAAAACTGATGGACTTAATGCCATTGGCATTATTTTTCATTATAAATTGGGTCATTCAGAGATGTTATAAGTAAAGTAAAAACGTAAAAAAAATTAAATACGTAGATGGTTTAATTTAGATTGATATCATAAAGTAAATAATTAAGTAAAATAAAATGCATCTATTGCATTTTGTGGAATATGTCATATTATAATTTATGCAGAGACCAAGATGGTGGATAAATGGTTCTTATATACTTTATTGCTTTCTTTAATTTAAATACCATTCTTTTAGAAATATCCCGCGAGTGTATAGCGAAGAGGAAATCAAAGAAATAATAAATTCATTTGAAGATATGGATTATGAACAATATGAAGCAGCGAACCCAGATTTGAAAGCAATATATATAATACACGGCTTAGAGAACAGGCGAAAAAATTTTCTTTTAAAAGCAGGGTAATTTGCTTTGTTATTCAAAAATATATACGCATGAATTCTTCACCCAGTTTTTATTTTATATTTGGCCACGCTTATTCATCAACAGATTTATGCTTTGGTATACATTTTATAAATAAATATTATATCCTTAACATGGCATTTCAGAATCTCTGCTGAAAATATAAGAAAAGATAAAGAAGGTAAATTTAATAATTATGTACGAATTATTAAAATATGATTTTTGTATAAGACATTTCATAATATATTTAATACAAACAGAAGGAAAGTCGATGCTAGCAGTAAGCGGAGAAGAAATTAAAAAGAAAGCTAAAAAAGATGAAGTAAAGGGTATGTTTTTCTCTTAACTCAGAACACGCCATTGCAAACCAATGTTGGACAATAAACATAAAAATCAGTATAAATAAAAGTGCGACCAGAGAAATTTATGTATTTATGTAAAAACGTTTTGACTCTGGTTAATAGTTAAGTTAACGTAGCAAACTAATTTCAGCAAAAACTACGGGCGAGTACGTAACGATGAATTTAAAATATAATGAGTATAACAAAAACGTTTTCGAAAATTTACTTAATATTGCAAATAACTGGATAGTAGAACAATGTGATCTGGGATTTCCGTTAATAGGACTCAATGGTCAAATCGTGGGCCCGAATCAAAAGAAAGCGAAAAAAAAGTCTGATATGCAAATTCAGGTATTTCATGTTTTATAATTCTAAGCACTTTCAAAGATTTCTATACTTTAAGCTATTTAATATAAGAACTTTTACAGATGTCCGATGAATGTGTGACTGGAAGAGGTTTTCCGCTTACTCTTATAATGTGCCCGTGTACATGTTATAAGCAAGCAATTGTGAATATGTTTGTGTACTCAGATATAGTAATAAATGCTTTAAAGAAAGAGGAAAAGATTGATACCCTTAAATATCCAGTCCAGAAACAAGAATATTCAGTGTTACTGTCAAAAACTTTTCCCAATATCCGTAACGAGGAATCACTTGCCTGGCGCTATTTAGACGAATTGCCTGTAAGATGAGTTTGTATGTACTTGTTACGATAATGTCATATACCAGTGCTTGTTATTTACGAATATTAATATAGTAAAAATTTATCAATTATTGAGAAATTATATACTTAGTATTTTATTACAGATTAAAAAATGCGAATGCAATCTTATTAATGACTTAAATATAATAGATGACTTATGTCAAGATAATGTTTTAAATACTTTGTCCAAATGGCACTGCACTTGTGGAAAAAAGGTAAAGTTAATAAATCAAAAATTTATAAATATGTTCATGAATGCAAATGCATGTATGCAAATAAATATATACATGTATATAAATATGTGTTGCATTAGTTTTTGCAATTTATACAACGCCTTCTCGCGATCCTTGCTTTGGGGCCGATGTTGTTTTTCTTCTTCTTTCAAGATAGAAAACTTTGAACGGCACACTGATGCTTTCATTAAATCAAAATGCTTGCACTATAACAATGTACAGTTAAGTAAATAATATCAATAATCTTTAGGTATTATCTTCACAAACATCTACAACAGAGATACCTGTCACATCCTCTGAAAGAATTTCGACAGAAGATAGTAAATTAGATGAATTATATCCTTTGCCTTTATATAAAGTAAAATCCATGGCGGGTGAGTACATAATACACAATATGAAGATTTATTACTTTATAGCAAAGAAAAAGATCAAGCCAGCTTGAGTATTTTTTTAAACAAAATTTAAAGGATTAATTTTCACAAATAAAAAAAAAAAATACATTGTAGATCGCGAAGATCGCATTATTCTCCAGCCTGGTGATTTAGTAAGGTGTAAATATACATTTACCCCGAAAGTAGAAGGAAATTTTAATTTAAAAAGATTTGTACAAGTAAACGGCTGGCCCGCATCACAAGTAATTATTAATGTTAACGGAATTTGTGATATACCAAGGTAACAACACTCGATATTATCTGTAACCAAAGCATACTTCTGTTAATATCTTATTACAACTAAATTATGTTATTATTATTCACGCATCCATAAACATTTTATTAAAGACAATTCTGCGCTAATAAATTTATCAATAAAGGAAATTTTTAGATGCTTGCATCGCGCATGACGTAATTTAGTAATTTACGTGCTGTTATACATGTAGGTTAGATAGTCGCCCAAAGAAAATGTTCAAGGATTTCGTTAGAAGAACAATAGAAGACAATATATACAAAGCTACATATTTAGATGACGTTAAAGTGTTTCAGTTTGGTCCAATTTTCATTGGAAATAATAGGTATGTAATACAATTTTAAATAATTGAACGAAGAGGTAAAGAACAATTAAAAAATATAGAAATGGTTACGGGCCTATCTAACTAAATTAAATTTATTTCTTCATTTAAATAAACCTTTTTCATATATTTCAATAGTAAGTTAAGTCAATTATGTGACTCACTCAACGTTCGCATTTTTATACAATGGGTTTTTATTTGAATTCAATTTCACACGAAGATAAATGTTATATATATCTCTTCTTTATGTCACATATTAATACTTCAGTAATGCAAGTAAACAAACCTGAATTGTTAACCCGGTTTTTTAACTTTTTTATTTCTTTAGAATATACGAAGAACAATATTCTATAGACTTGAAGAACTCTTCATTGATCACCGCTGAAATTGAAGTTGAATTTTTGGGCGAAACAGGTGTTTTTCTATTCGACAAGCAAATGTTAACGTTAGAGGTATATTAAACAAAGTATCTGCCTAAACTACTTATTAAAAAAACTGAAGTAGAAAAGTATGATAAATATTTATTTTTTTCTCATGTTGATTAAAATATTGTACGCAGAATATTAACATGGATAAATTTGTAGTAAAGATGATTAAGTTTTCATTTAAAGCTTAACATTTCTTTATATTTATAGCCTGAAAGTAGAGGTACACTAACAATATCAGCGGCTCCGGCAGTTGTTGGAGAGCACAGTAACGTTCTCTTATTTTGCGTGAAAAATAATCCGGAAATTGTTACGGTAAACATTGCTTGCAGTGGAGTTGTGCCAATAGTAGAAGTATTGCCATCATCTAAAATCATAGGTAAAACAGTTGTTAATTTCTTCTTTAATAAGATAGAACAGTACGCGAATATGTACAATGATAATGTCTTAACATTTTCGATTCCTGTCTATTTTTAGATTACGGAAAGCATCTTTTGTATCGTCGTAAAGATGACAGATTCATTGTCAAAAACGATTCTATTTTACCGATTATGTGGAAGATAAGAAATGCGGATGAATTTCTTGAAGACTTTTTAATTTCCCACACTTTTGGAATTATACCTAGATATGATAATGAAGTTGTACCTGTGATATACATTGCTTGTCGAGTAGGAGTCATATCAAATAAGATGTTAACTGTTGATGTAAGTGTTTGAAATTATAGTACATACTTGTATGACTAAATAACTCAGTTGTTCAAGCCACTTTTGCTTTTGATAAAGTTACAGCCTTGTATGTATAATAATTTTATAAACTCGACGATAATTTGCAGATATATGATTTTGAGGGAAGAGGCGAACCCATGATTGTGGACTCGTTATATCTATCAGCTGAATGTTACGATGTAATGGTAGAATGCGCTTACGAAAACATGGCTGAAAACTTCCTAAATTTCGGAAATGTTAAAGTCAATTCAACGGTAGCTCGTGAAATGTACCTCTTCAACCGCGGGAAATACAACATTTATTTTAAGTAAGATTTAACTTGTAACGTTTTCGTTATAAAATCAAACTAAAAATTTCTAATTTGTTTAATATTTTAAGGTTTAAGAAAGTAAGAAACTTTCCGGAACCAACTTTATTAAAATCGTTTGAAGTTATACCTGAGTGTGGAGTCTTACCATTTGCTGCTAAACTTGTTGCAATAGAATTCGAATGCACGCCTACTACTTTATTAAACTTGGTCAATGTTCCGGCTTATACGTGTACATTATTAGACGGTAACAAAACTCAAATGATTGTTGCCAAATTTCCTGTATGTATTACAATTGCATCGTTCTATAACACGTATGTACTTTTATTGTTTCTGCAGGTTCACTATATAGGAGAAATATAAATTGTATCTTATTAGTGATTTAAATTATTTTTAGATTTACACTTTTTCCGTTGGGTGAGTTGAACTTTCATATTCTACCAGTCGGTGAAGGTGTTGTAAGAGAAGTTATCCTGAACAATACCAGTAAATGTCCTTTCACTTATGAAATCATTCTACCAACTGAATACCAAATAAACCCTGAATCTATGCCTCCAGCAAAGTTAAAGGATAATAAGTATGTAATTTTTTCCTTAACACTACATAATTTTTTCTATTAAAATATGAAATAATTCTGGTCTATTTTTATTACTAACAGAATCAAAAATCCACCATTAAAATGTGGGAATTTTCTTATAATGAACGAAGACAATCTCCTGGCACCTTCTTCGAGTAGGGTTATTCAAATAAAATTTTTAGCCACAGCTACTAAGAAGTTTGAAGAAACAATTCATTTTGTAATCAGCGATACCTGTCCAGCGGAAGCAGAAGGAGTTCCGTTAAAATTAGTCGGTACGGGAGCTCTACCAACACTAGATTTTTGGAACCTGGAAACAACATTTAGAGAGCATGTAATCATTAAAAATATAACAGAGTATCCAGTACCAGAGGTAAAACGACTAAAAATAACGAATAAAATTTTACAAAACAATACATACGTTTGTTTTATACATCTATATCTATTTTAGCCCTCGCCTCACTGTGTTTTTGTGGAAGATTGTGTGACGCTGTACTTTTATGGAGTAATTGTAAATACTAATCATACTGGAGCTCTAGACTTATACAATAACGGTTTAGTACCGTGCGCTCTAAGCATGAAATTGCATTATCAAACAAATTCCAGTCAAGAAATATTTTCCTTGGATAAATATGAGACTCACATAGAGCCATTAATGCATAAGAAATTAAATTTAATATTCAGTCCAAAAGCTTTAGAGGTAAGATAACGTACGATCATAGTTTTTGTTTTACGTTCGATCGTTTCGTGGGTATAGACTAATCTTCTAAGATTGAATTATTATTCCTATGACTAGATTCTATATAGTCATAGGAATGCGGAAATACGTGTAATTTTTTTTGACAAAGAATTTTCTCTGAGCAAGAGGAAATGACTTCATTGAATCAATTTGTTTTATAATTTTGAAGAAATCGGATTATTGCTTTGAAATTATTTCTTGTGAAATATTATTTATACGTTATTTAAGTTTAAGTATTACGCAAATGTAATGAGTTTTATTATAATATTTTAGATTTATAAAGCTGTTTTGGAAGTAAATCTAAAAAAATTGGAAGGACAAAATCAAACGTTTAGAATATGTTTGATAGGCGAAGGTGTAATACCCAGAATACGTTTAAAGTCTCCGAAAATTAAGAACAATGGATTTACATCATTGCATTTTCCTGTTACCTGTTTAGGTTCCGTCAGCAGTAAATATGTATCATTTCAAAATATAAGTTCTGTGAACGCCGTGGTTATATCAGATGTTATACAAACGGATATTGAAGGTCGGCCGTTATTTTGGCTAACGGCAGCAACCGGTACTAATTACATTGTCATGAATGGAAATAATGGTACTAATTCGTCTTTTTGAGTGTAATCAATTTGTGTAGTAATTTTATAGTGCTCAGACATATAATGTTACAGATAATGTAAATATCACCTTAAAAGTGACTCTGACACCAAACGAGATAGTTACTCTTTATGTTCATTACAGTCCATTACAAAAGGGCAGATCAAATTGTGAAATTGTTTTGACAGTTGTTGATAATCCATTTGAAAAGTATACGGTACGAATGTTTATTAAATATTTGCATTAGTTTGTTTATAAAATAAATAATTACTTTACAACTGTTTACAGGTATGGTGCAAAGCCGAAGCGTTCATGGAAGATATCATTCTCATGGGACTTAAAATGCTATCGATGGATATAGATTTGGATGCATATAAATCTTCAGATTGGTAAATAAAGTAACATCAAAAAACAAATAGATTTGTTTTCTATAGAATCTTATACAGTACCAGTTAAATTTAATTCGAAAAGATTTTCTATTATTAGATATAAAATTTAAATGGTAACGTGATATGAATGAAAAATGTTTGTTTGCATTTATCACAGTATTCGTTTAAACTTAATATTTTTGATTTTGTTATCAGTCATTAATAACTTTAAACTTTTATACCTAGGTCTACAGCATCTACTGCGGATACTAGAAGGAAAAGTAAATCTTCGTTGGACAAAAAGAAATTAAAATTCGAGTCGCGGAAAAGTAAAAGAACCTCTCAATCGTCTACGAAACAAAGTAGCACTTCTACAGCAGAATCTCCTGTACTGAAATATTTATTAGATTTAGGTACGTGTTACTATTATTTGCTTAACAATTTTGTTCACAAATTTGCAGTAATAATTATGTAATGTTTTAGGGGGTTGTCAACTTTGTCATACACTTAAAAGAACGATTGTTATGGTGAATAATTCAGAAAGAGTATACAAATTTATTTGGATGGAATGCGATTACATTGTTGTTAAACCCTGTGCTGGCTATATTTCTCCGGGTGAAGAAAAGGATCTGGAAATTATTTTCTTTTCGGCACAGCCTATTGACATTGAAAAGGTTAATTGTGATGCGGTACTTTTTGAATACTTTTGTATCGTTGGGCCATTAAATTACATTATAACATTACAGGAACTTTTAAATTGTTCTTTAACTGTGGTGAGCGATGATTCTCTGGCAGCTGATACAAAGGAAATTACGTGGGACACTCGACAAACTCTGACATTGTTTAATCGTGACAGGTACTTACATAGTTTTACATTGTGTAGTACGCGACAGGACGCCTGGACTATCGGGGTTATGAGTTGTGTGATCATTTTTTATTTAAGCTTTTATTTGTAGTTATAAGACACTGTTTGTTTTCCGAATAAAATAAAATAAAATAAATTAGTGTGAGGCTTAGGAGAGAGGATATCCTGCGTACCCCCACATGCGTGCACACGCACATCCCTCGCTTCATCTTAGTCTTAATCCACTGTATTAACAGCGTTTATTTATTTCAATCACCTTTATTATTATTTGTTGTTATGTATAAAAAGAGCGTGACCACGTTACGCGTTAAAACTAAAAACAAGTGATTCACTTTATTGGAAAATGTTATGGACGATTTTAATATAGATGTAGTTAAAAACTGGTGACGAAGAATAAAATATTGTTACAATTATTTTTTAATGTACCTATAATATACTTCATGAAACTTATTTTGTATAAAATATATACTGCCTGGTACGTACATGATTCCACATCACTAGTAAATTGCCATTTCGATCTGTCACGTACTGAATATTCAAATGTTAGCGATGACTTATATAATACACGTTTTATTTTCAGAGATGCAGGCACTAATGAACGTAATGATGTGGTATTAGAAGATCACATGACAAGTTCTACAACGGAAGGATTTAATGGAAATATATCTATAATTATTATCTACTCAGTAAAAACTGAATATACTAAATACGTAACCAATTTAGAAGAGGAAAAATCTTTCCAGGACACTTTTATCTATCAGGTTACCTTTCAGTAATATTCAGAAAATTTAATAAATTTGTATTAATAATTAACAATTCATTTTATTTTATTTTATTAGACGAGAAGTTTTGATTTCGTAGTTGAAAATGTTGGAAGAGTACCGATGAATATTTTGTGGGATTTCGTTGTTGACGAGGAATTTCCAACGAGATTGAAGAAGTGCTCTCTAAGGGTATATTTCAAATAATGACTTTTTTTTAACTTATATGTACTATTAAATTTTGTATGATGTGTATTCTGATATATTGTAGGATGTACCAAATAACATAACGCGATCATCGGGAAGTTTACAAAGGCTTGCAAATGAAACAGAAACGGACATTGTTCACGTAGAAAGAAACAACGAAAATGTTAATAATGGTAGTAACATTTTTATAATATTTTCACAACGCTAGGATAGAACTTCAAGTAAATACTCTTAACGAGTTTAATTCATATCCAGTGATTAATTTTATGAACATTTTTTGCCTAACCATAAATCTGAAAATGTAAAATAAATTGTACCAGAGTATTTAAAATACTATTTTTTTTTTTTTTAATAACTTATAGATACAAGGTGTTTTATTTTTCTCGCAGAAAAATATTCCGAGAAATACACAAGGAATGTTGCAGAAACTTGTTTTTGTTGTCATTGTATTTTAATTTATTTTACTTACACATATCGACTTTGTAATATTAGTTTGTAGTTAAATTTAAATAAATTGACTAATATTTAATCTTTTTCGTTTATTAGATCCAAGCAAAATGACTCTGTTCAGTGGAAGCTTAAGTAGAGAAAGTGTGGATACTTGGTTCGAGATCGATTTGCCCTTCCGTATTGAACCGAACAAAGTTTGTTTAAAGCCAAACGAAAGTGAAACTTTTCAAGTTACATTTTCACCTCTTGATGCGTTCTTCTTCAAGGTTCGTCTTCAAAGTACAATAGGTAAATACTTACCTAATGTGTTTTAAAACTCTGCTATTTATGTTCATACTGTCATTTGAAAAAATATTCGTGTTTCAGACAATTTGGACCCCTATGATCAAAACATTACTTGCAAATTAAGAGCAAAATCGTTTATACCTTACGTGCATCTTGACATTGAAGAAAGCGATTATTTGATATCAGGAAAAAGAAAGGCATCAGGAGCATTACCTCGCGATACAACTGTGTTAGAATTTAAAGTCCTTGGTCCGGGTTGTTACAAGAAGTAATTAAACTACTTTTAATTTCTTTATTTAATATATATGTACGTATTACACATAATTACACAACAAAAACCAATAGAAAAAGAAAACAAATGTTTTTTTTACAACCCACTGAATGTTCCCACTGCTGGGACACTGTTGTAAAACATAAATATTTTACTTTAATTGAAACATTTACTTTAATTTAATTGCGTTTGAGATTGAGTGCTGTCTTTTAAATTTTTTGGATGCTTGTCTGAGTAATATTATTCTTTAAGGATAGATAAGCCAAAATTTTTTTTCCGCGGAGAAGTTAAAATTACATTTCTGTTAAGCTTTATATGTGGTATTTTAATTTTTAGGAAATTCAAAATCATTAATCCCACAAGTAAATCATATGAATTCATCTTCGAAGTGGTAATGTCAGAGGCGCAAGAATTTGTCCCCGTGCACTGTAATAAATTGAAGGGTTATGTCGAAGGCGGCACTTCCACCGAAGTTGTGTTTTCTTTTTCGCCGACAGCTCCAGGGGTATAAACCAAATAATTTGTCAAAATATCTATCCAATTTAAGAAGTCTCACTTAAAAACGCATATTTTACAGATTTATGAATCTCTATGGAAATTTGTAGTCCCTGTTCATTCACTTGTAATTAATTTATTGGTGGTTGGTTTCGTAAGGGAATCCAACGTCGCTTTTATTCCTACGATACTATTGATAAGAAATTCTTTAGTGGGATTCACAAGTGAAAATCTGGTGAAGTTAAAGAATAACGAGAATGAAAGCCTTACGTTTGAGTTTAAAGGCAACTCATTGTGTGACGAGTCGGGAGAAACGCCTGTCATCATAAGCCCAGAGCGCGGGATTTTGAAACCGCGTTCTGAAACTCCAATCAAGTAAGTTTTTTATACTTAGAATATTTATGTTTATAAGTGGTATAGAACTTATAGAAAACATAAGTTATTGTTTGAGGATTATTTATTATTTGAAAAATGACGAAAAAGTTTAATTGCATAATAATAAGTTCAATCACGAAACACTTATATCCTCTGAGTTTCATGTACGCATTACTTATTAAAGACCAATCGTTAACGTTTTTTTTATGATATAAATACACAATGAAATATATAAAAAAGTTGTTGAGTTAATGTTGAAAATTAAAAAAGTTTGTATATTATTTTAGTGTAATTTACACACCAATTCAAGATGGTCCGTTGTCGTTTAAGATATTCTGTAGCGTAAAACATTTAACGAAGTTATTGACATTATGTGTAAATGCTCTGAGCTATTCAATCAAACCAATTGTTACATATTACCTCATTGGCAATGAACATACTCTGAGAAGCGAAGCTGTAACAAACATTCATTTAGATAAGGTAAATATCTTTGAAAAATTGACAAATATTTTGAAAACAAAATAACATTATTACTACTTTGTTACGAATGTATAAAATATTTGGTTTTTAAAATTTGTGTATACATTGTTTTTAGTACACAATAATAGAGTAAACTACGAGTACCAGTTGGTTAACCAAATAAAATTTTGTTTATTTATCATAACATTTGCTAAAAATCAATTCATTTTATTTAAGACTGCTTCGACTTACGAAAGAACAATACAATTCATAATAAAAAATGACGGTTCAGCAACATTCTTCTTCGACTGGCATTATTCCAGTTCGTCGGTTAAAAAGTATTTGAAAGTTGAAATAGAACCCAAAACCGGACACGTATCACCTGGAAACGAACTCGAATGCATTTTGTATTTCAATCTGAAACAAGTACCAGTTCATTCCTTTCCAGTAACGTTAACGGTAGGTTATTTATTCATTATGTCTAGTAGTCTATATGTAAAATTTTATAACTATTCATTTAACGTAACTAATTAAAATATACCAATGTCACTTCTCTTAGATCATTGATGGCCCTGAGTACGAAATGTATCTTCATGCAGAAATAGAAAAACCTAAATATCATTTTTCTTGCATGGACTTTAACTTTGGAAAGTGTATTGTTAACGCACCTGATACAACCTACAAAAAATATATTGCCTTCGAGAATTCGGATAACGATCCATTAACGTATGATTAAACCAATATTGTACTTATTACTTTCTTTTATTTTAGAATGTAGCTGAATATTAACCACATTTTTATACTTTTTCTTCATAGATTATGATTATATATTCCAAGATTGATTGAAAAGCACGATTTACTCGTACTGTTAACACTAATAAAAAAAATGTAATTCCAGTTTGGATCTAAACTTTTCAAACTTGCCGGAGCTTTATGTGCAGTATAACAGGGAATCGGAAATAAAACCTAAAGACCGTCGCAAAATATCCATTTACTTTCGTCCCAAAGAAGTTAAAGTATACGAATTTAAATTGCAATTCTGGGTTAATTCATTGTGCGAAGAAATAGTAACGATTAAAGGAGAAGGTTAACTTTAAAAAATAACTTTGGTAACTTGTGTATTATTATATAGGGTGGGCCAAAAATTTTTGCACTTTTGAAACATGTCTAGAAATAAAAGTACAAATGTTATTTTGTTTA
>DWHU01001572.1:0-12050 GCA_018247975.1 Parides photinus | reverse complement strand
TTTTTTTCTTTTCGTTACCCGCACAGCAAATAATTACATTCATCAGTTACATATTGTATTAAATATAAGTGGTAGTAATAATAACAGCCAAACCCCATGTGCACAAGATTCTAAACAATATAATTTTGCAGGAAGTAAATTTGGTGTGTAATATAAATTTTGAAAATTCAGCAAACTACAGCAGCAATACAGCATCAATTTTTTTTTTAAGTCAGCGCACTTTTTATTAACTTTGTCCTTTTTTCTGTTTGTTAAACTATTTTTTTCGTACGTTCCTTTCTTGGGAACAGGTTGTGTGGTTCTAAGACCATGCTGTCTATTCTAAGCTATTTTTGCAAAACCAGGCATATATTTAATTGCTTTTAAATTTACATTGCCCACTTATGTGTAACGCATATAAAATTACTCTATGAAGGTTTTAAGGTTTTGTAATTTAAAGTAACCTTAACACTTTATGAGAAAGTTTTGTTATCCCGTAATACTAAAACATTTAGTATAAATAAGAGACATGATTATTTTCAAGAACGCGGATCAAATTTTTGCAGTATTATGTAAAGACGTGTTAGACAATTTTGAAAGACATGATCGACGATTTGTGGAACAATTATTTTTCAGCAGCTATTTGTGAAAATATAATAATTGCAATCATTCGTGAACTGGCCTGCCTTCCTCTTAAATAACTTTCATGTAAAAAGTATGTATTTTTTTTTTAGATTTTGACCATGTTAGACAGATTGAATCTTGAAACAATGTAGACTTGTAAATAAATTCGTGTTTTTTTTTTATAGTTTGTGATGTTTCATCGAATACGTGTCGAGTAATTGTTTCTTGCAAACACCGATCCGAAACTATACATATAAACGTTAAAACAATTTAGCTAGATGTCGCTTAAGACGAATAACATTAATACAAGAAATTATAAATTTTTCAAAATAATAAAAAGGTCTACAAAATTGACTGAATAATGAATTTATTTATTTTTTAATTAATATAATAAAAGTGATCATTGTTAACAGTTTTGTTAATCGATTATTTTAACTACTTTAAAATTTATTGTAAGCTCGCTACTCAGTACTAGATGGCATTAAACAGAATTATGATTGTACGACAGTAATATCATGTAAACAAATTTAAGAATATTTGTATATAAATCAATTTAATATTCTGAAAATTAGAACTACTTTGTTATATTTGTTTAATGTCCACAAAACATTGATTTCTAGATTTAAAAACAGCTTTTAACGTAATTTACAACTGTGTATTCTAGTATGTACTTACAAGTTGTAAACTTGTACTATAAAAATAGTTGCGCATAGATAAATATGAGTAACATATTTCTTTGAATAATAAAAATAATGATTACAAAATATTTTTATGTAAACTATTATTTATGGCAAGAAATAAAATTAATGTAAGTGGTTGAAGACATCCTGCTCCTTTGCTTATCATTAGTAAAGATAAAAGCAATTGCTATTGGTTTTGTTTTAGTTTCTGTCTGAAAACGATAATAATGAATAATCACCTTATAGAAAAAGTAATAAAAACAAATAACGAAGAATGTCCCGTTTTTGCCTTTGAAAATCCATTATTAGATCAAAATGTAACAAAAGTGCTCTCGAAAAGTTTCGTTAATATTTTAAAAGTGTCGCAGTCAAGTACAAAAAGTAATACAAATCTTCGTTTGTTAATATTAGAAAATATAAGAAAAATATGCAAAATCGAACCCGATGGTCATGCTGAAATTGAAGAAAATCTTGCAAAAATGCTGTCTGAATTTTATTACACAAATTTTAAGGATAAAAATGTTTTAAATTCTGAAGAATCGATAAAGAAAGCTTTGGACGCTTTTCTATTACGTAGAATTGAAGATTGCGAAATTATTTCTTGTTATACGTCTAATTTAAACCCAGAATTTATACAATCTTTAATCAATCTGAAGCAGAATCAAGTATTTAATATACTTTCAGATGATGTTATACATTGGGATATAAGAGATTCCAAATACATGTGTATTTTAAGAAACATTTTTCAAAATGAAAACATATCTGTACAAAAACAATTGTTAAATGATATTTCAATAAAAATGATACCAGAGATTGAAACAATTTTTTTAGAAACTTGTGTGCACATTATTGGGAGTAACATTACAGATGTCAACAACATATTTTGCAACAATGATAATTTGCAGCATCTAGCAAGAACATGTACAGTTTCATCAAAATGTTTTAAAATTTGTTCTTCTATATTAAACTTTATATTCATAACTAGCAATTATAATGACAATATTAGGAAGTTTATATCAATGTTCATCCAATCTGTTAAATCAAAAAGTCCACATATTGCATTTACTGTGTTATATCCAACCCACTTGGGACATGCAGCTTTAATACTGGACTTTGATTTTGAAACATTGCCTTCACACCTTAAGGAAATATATGTTAAAAAAGCTATTTATTATTTAAAAAAAGTTCATGTGAATAATGAAACTGATTTGATAATGTTATTATCTCATTTTCCAAATTGGTTTGATATTTATTATGATCCTAAATATTCATCCAATTAAATAATTAGTAAAACATATTTGTCTTCCTAGGAGTAATAATTATTAAATGTATAATATGAAATAATTTTTCCACATGTGCTAATTGTCATTTCAGTGTTAATTTTTTGATGTCTTATCTTGTTAAATGTATTTACACTGATAATGAAGTAATTGTTGTGTATGTATACAGGATAAAATTTTGTTTACAATTTTTATTGTAATGTAGGAGTCAAAGTATTATTAAGAGTAATAAACAAGTTTATTTTTTTTAATATTTATTAAAAGATGTTAAATACAAACTGTGTTTTTATAATACGTTATTATTATTGTTAAACTAAAACTTTTTGCATTATCAGTGATCTACAACAGTTTATGTACAACAATGAATATGATAACATTATTTTGCATCCTTGACAAGGTGGCAATGTACTTGCCTTGTAACATGGAGACTATATGTTATGGAGTACTATGAAAGGATTTTGTAAAGCCAACTTAGTGTGCATATACACCAACCAGAGTATTACAGGTATAAATGAAAAAATGTTATACTACTAACGTGTTATACCAATAAGCACAGTACTATTTATTAAAACAAAGTAAATTCAAACAGTCCCATATCAGAAAGTTCTTGCAATAGAACATCAGTATTTTTGCATACTACTTTTGTCATGACTTTCTTACAGTAGCTTCTTGTGAAACAACCCAATAATTTCTTGCAGTTTTTAGAGGTCCTATGCTTTTTACTCTTCAGATGCAGATGTGTGGTGTCCCAATATGGAATCATTTGATTGCACGGTCCACAATGGTACAGGTCTGTTGTCACCTAAAAATGTATTATTTGGCTTTAGAAGACTTGTAATGATAATTTAGTTACTAACTACATCAATTATCTTTTTTCATTTGCAATTATATACAGGTCAATGTTAATAATCCTGGAAACGATTTATAAATTCTAAATGAGAAAGTTAATAATTAAAATAAAATTTAAAAAGTTATCTGAATCTGCCATTATTAACACTAAAAATGTTGTAACATTTAACAAAACAAGGAAACCAAAAAATTATGCACATTGTTATTGTCTTAAAATAAATATTGTTGTTTCAATCTGTTTTTAAGTACATTATGATCATTATTTTTTATTTCGTATCATAATAAAAATTTGATTTAAAAACACACCTTTATCACTACATAAATATGTTTAGGTTCATGTAGAAATAAAGATTTTCAATTATCTTTCCTTACCCACGGAAGCAACAAAACGTGTTGCTAATATTGATGACATATACAGAAACGTATTGTGCTCTTCGCCTTAACATACATCATGTTAAGTCTCGTTACTTTAGTAATTTAACTTGCTACAACACTTTAAAACAGAGCTTGGTGATGTTTCTACAGTACATTTTGACGGCATAAGTAGATGCTGCGTGAGACTTACGGATGGTCTCCGGCCACAGAGACCTATCACTAGTATCTAATTTCAGTCTACACAAAACTTGAAGGATTTCTGCACGACTAGAATTTAATTAAAAAATATCGTGTCGTGTTGTGTTGCTTATCATCAGACTCATGACGAGCGTTGAGCTTTATTATTTTGATTTAGTGAAACAATGTTTTTTTTAATGGATACTTAGCAATTCCTTTACTTAATAAATAAATGCTACTATTACCTTTCTTATAAATTCATTAGCGAGGTTAATCGGTTCGTAGTTACTAATCAGTATCACACATGATGTTAATTTTATTGTATGAGGTTTTGATAAACAATGCTCTTTGATTTCGGACTTTTTGTATAATTCATCGCATATTAGACATTTGATCCTATTATTTTGCACTTGCTTTATGAGTAGAAAGCTTTCGATATCCATAAATATATTATTATTAAAGCAAATAACATTAAGTTTGTTATCAATAAAAGCATTTGTAACGACTGCGTGGAGAGGTTTCGCTCCTGGTGTGCACCATAGTTGGTTATCGTATCTCACACCCTTCTTCAAGCCTTTAGCTAGTAGAACACCTTGATGAATAGTACCCCTTATATGTTCTTTAAAGACTATAATACTTGCAGACATATATACATCACATAAAGAACAGTAACCTTTACTACCCTTGGCATTTAACTTGATATAGTGATTTTTTCCATACTTGGCCAGTTCAGATCTACGTTTACCGTGGTCTGTAATTTCACTATATACACAAGTATCATCTGACGAGTCACTCTCGTCGTTTTCATAATTATGACTCTTGACGTGAGTTATTAACAATTTTATTGTTATATCCTGCAAAACCAATTTACAACGATAGCATCTCGCAGAACTTTTATTCAAATCGATGTGAAAATATTTTTTTTGGGTTGTTATTAGAGTGTTAAATATATCGTCCACTTCATCTTCGATTTCCAAAATTTTTTCTGTGTATAGGTAATAATTTGCTTCTCCTATGTTCAGTTTATTCCAAACTTCAGTGTCTGTGTCTAAATCCTTCTCGATGATTTTGTGCTCATGTAATGAATTTTTGTCATACAGACTTTTGCATAAAAAGCAGTAGATAGATTCATCATTTACCTGTAAAACATTAAATATAAAAGTCATCACTATTTATAGAGTCCAATATAAAAATATTATTTCTTTAATTCCTTGGTAATTAAAAACGAATAGCAGAGTTCGATTAAAACCTTACTTTTCTGTAACATTGGTTATCGTCAGTCACTGTTATTCTAGACTGAACCAGCTTTATGATATGGCCTAGTTTTTCAATGTGTTGACCACTTTCTTCATCGATGTTGCATAGTGTGCAATGATCATCAACGATTCCATGCCATTCAAATTTACTCAAAGTCATGTCATGACATTTTACAGAACCATTCTTATTACGCGAGATAATCGTGTCACTAACGTCTTCAGTGCCTGAAGGGTTTGTCTTACGGAATTTATGCTTGTCCTCTTTTATATGATCTTTTACAGCAGTAACGGCGATGACACAATTGCATAACTCACAGTAGTAATAGTTACCGATCTGAAATTTTTTTAAAGTAAAATAAATAAAGTTTTCTGTGGTATCGTATATTCGGTAAGACATAAGAATTCTTACAGATTACAATATTTTGCTTTTATTGTTTCTAATTACTTGACTGTACTAGAAAATGCAATTAAAATTTTACTCTATTTTAGAACTCTAAACTCTCATATAATAATTGTAATTGCCCATAATTCGGCTTTAGCTATGATATACTGCACCACACTGTGGCCGATATTTTAAAGCATATACCATATGTAGGTACATATATAAAAATTTTATGATTTTCAAAGAAATTTCAAAGTACTCAGTAAGACGTTTGCAGAGGATTTAAAGATGCGTTTTCCAAGATGGGTCAATTACTCAGCGTTTGTCGCTCAGCATCTGCAACTATCGCTATCTGAGGAGAATTGCCCTAGAAGCAATTATTATCTTAGATGCTTTCCGTTCGCCATTGGAATCGAATGCTTCCTGAGCACCGACAACAAAAAAACGGTTGGTTGCTGTTTTCATGAGGAAGATGAAGAAATGGCTCTATTCAAATATATTTTCAATCAGAGTCGGAAGAGCCCAATGTATCGAAATCATGCATAAAGGATCAATAATTGTTTTTGGGTATTATGTAAAAATCTGCTGTACAAGGGTGAAAAAGTAGACCCTCTGGAGTTCCCAGCGATGATCGCGTTTAGGAAAACGGTTCCATAAGAAACCATATGAAGGTGTCAGTTGCGTCGATCGCTTAGCGACTAACGCTAAGCAACAGTTAGAGACGCCCCTTGGAAAACGCACCTCAAAGAACAATCAGAAATATAATGATTACTTTTAATAGGTAAGTTAATTATTACTGACATTTCATAAGTTCCGATCCTATTTTAAAACGCGGTAAACACGAACTTTAAATACGACCCATTTATTCATCTATCTCAAACATATTCATGACACATTTCTCTTACCTTATATATAAAGTCTTTTTTGAATTTTGGAACATATTCGATGTTTTTTATATATTTTCTATGCTGTTCCCATCGCACATGTTTCGCTAATTGTTCAGAACATTCAAAGGACTCATTGCATAAAAGGCAATAATAATCAATCTCGCCACATAAAATGAAGTTTTTATAATACTTCTTCATTTTGGAGATAATAACAAACAAGGGAAATTTATTTTTGAAGAAGTAAAAATTTTATTAATGTAAGTACTAATGATTGTTTTATATAACTGCAGGTATCTGGTGAAAACATTATGCTGCCATAGATATTATAGTAATAAAGAATCAAAAGTAATACAATGAAGAATCGAAAAAAAAAATTCTGATTCTCTTCCTTCTCATGGGATATGTAGTACGAAAGATAATGAAATAACAAAAGAAATGTTTAATATTAATGATCATTGCTTGATCAAGAATAAAGATAGCCTATTTAGATTAGTTTCTTTTTGAACTTGCTATTTATTATTATTTGTTCATAAAATATGAATTTACTCGACTCGTAACGCAAATGTTCGTAACTACTTTAACGTTACATACAAGCTTTTTTATTCGTTAACTAATAGTAATGTTCTAATCTTTCGGAATGATAGGTTTGTTCTACGTTATAAAATATTTTGTCTTGAATAGTTCAATTAAATGAAAGTCTGTATTTATAAGATTATGAAGCATTTGCACACGAAACAATAGAGTATAATTTACTCAATATATTACTATGAATTTTGAGTTAGATACAAACTTTTCGAATAATGTTAATACCGATAGTTCTTCTAGCTCTTTTGTTACTTAATTGAACTCAAGGCTAGCAGACTCGGGACCTTATAAAAAAATTATTAAAACGTAGTTTTGTTTTTCTGTAATAAGATGTAATCGTTATTTTTATCGATTCAAATGAAACATCGGTTTCAATAACAGTTCCAATGTGAAATCGATTCCTATAGATAAAAATGGCTTCTTGTAAATGATGTCGCTTCAATACCAATTGTTGAGATTTTTGTAATTACTTCACATTGCACCAAAAATCGTTAAAATATGACAACGACTACAATGAAATTTACTGTAAAGTAGCATTAAAGGATTATTACGTGAAAAAAAGTTCTAAACGTATTGAATCTTTGAAAAGGAAATTAGTGTTTGTGATCAACTTTTGAATAAAAATGAGTAAGAGACGCCGAACGTCGTCGGTAGCAAGCCGTGGAGCCGATGGCGATGATAGTGATGATGGTGTAGAGCTCAGTAATCCTGGTCCTCCCCCCTCACGTAAGAAGAAAAAGTTGGAGCCGGTATGTAATGTTTTGAATGAATCGGCTCCTCTTCGACAACGCTGTCAAAACTAAAATCAAAACAGTTTCGAAATAAACAATACGTACAGATGTGCTTTTGTGTGAAAAAGTTAATAACAAAACGAATTGTTTTAGAGCGAAATATGCCAACAGTTGTATGATACCATTCGTTCTTACAAAAAAGAAGATGGATCTCTACTGTGTGACTCTTTCATTCGTGCTCCAAAGAGACGGCAGGAGCCGCAGTACTATGAAGTTGTTTCACAACCTATAGACTTGTTAAGGGTGAGTCAATTATACACTGTTAAACCACATTCATTGAAAGTTTTTTTTATGTTATTGCAAAAGCCTTTTCCTCTATGTGTCTTCTAAAATATCTTCGTTGATAATTGATAAACTTTTCAGGTGCAACAAAAATTAAAAACAGATACTTACGAAGATATTGATGAGCTATCAGCAGATATTGAATTGCTTGTAAATAATGCAAAAGCCTTCTATAAACCTGACTCCACTGAATACAGAGATGCAATTGATTTGTGGAAGCTCTATACCCAGAGTAGACATACTCTTGAAAGTGGTAAGGTACAGATTTGTTTGTAAAATTTAGTTTCTTTACAAAAGTTTTCTGTCTTTCATTGTAAACCATTAAGAGTGATGCTGTATGCAAATCCTTACTTAATTGTGGCTGCAATACAATTGAAAATATGTTGTAATATATACTATTAAATATGTGAAAGTTTTTTGACTGGCCGATTAGATCAGTTCATAGTGTACCTGCCTACTGAGTAAGAGGTGGGTTTGATTCCTGTAGTGAACAATATTTGTTCCGAGTCTGGGTGTTCTCTATGCATGACAGGTATATTTAAAAAAAAAAGTATTTAAGTAGTTTATCAGTGCTAGTCAGTCACTAGACAGTGTTGTGTAAATTGTTCAAAGAAATTTATTTATTTGTTATATATTTTTTTAATAATGTTTTCATGCTCACTTAAACATGTATTAGTGAAAAAATTAATGTATAAATTCTTCACACAACGTTGAAGGATAATCACAATATTAGATTTTCAGTCTTCTCAGAGGTTCCTTGCAAATCTAAATAAACTGGTGCTTTTATCAATACTAGTTATAGCAAAAAAAATTGCAGGTGAGGAAATCAAAACTCCTAAGGTATCACGTAATGGATCATCAAGCAGGCGATCTGATGTAGCCGAGGACTTGTCTGAGACATCAACTAATAATGAAGATGATAATGTTTTTGAAGAATTGTTTAATGCTGTTAGTTATTGTTTTATTGAAAAATTTAGTGGAATATGGGTTTTGTGTATTTTTAAGATAATTTACTTAATTGATCTTTTTATAGGTTATGACGGCAAATGCTGATGGGAGGCCTTTATACCCAGCATTCCAGTTTCTACCATCTAAACGTCGATACCCAGATTACTACAGTGTGATAGATTTTCCAATAGACCTTAAGACAATAGCCCAAAAGATTCAAGCTGGTGAATACACACACCTTTCAGAGTTAGAGAGGGATTTATTGTTAATGGTCAGAAATGCATGCCTTTTTAATGAGCCTGGAAGCCAGATATATAAAGATGCAAAAACTTTGAAAAAGGTGATAGTTTTATTTAAAATTTGTTGCAGTAAATTAGCAATTTGATAATTTATTGATCGAAATAGTGGTGGTGATATTGTGTACAAATACTACTGTGTTCTGACTTTAAAGAACTGTTGAACATAGTAAAGTTTCTTAAGTACCAAGTACTTAACATCTAAAGTTTCATAGATAAACCCATTACCACTGGTCCTTTAGATTTCCTCTTTAATTTCAATCAATCTCCTTGACAAAAGAACAAACCGGGGATAGTCTAATATATATGTTGTTTTGATTACAGTGATTACATATTTTTATACCGACATAAGTTTCATTGATTTAAAATTTATGGCATGTTTAATAAAATTATTACAAATGGATTTTTAGATAATTCAAGTAAGGAAGCAAGAGATCGACCAGCATGGTAGGAGTGGTCCAGCTAAGACCTCAGAGCGAATAAGGAGTAAAAGATCTTCTCGAGTAGGTCCTGTTCCTAGCAGCCGCGCCCTTGCTATCATGGAGCCGTTGGGTTCTGAGCCAGAGCCCGATGTTAAGGTAATTTTGTTTTTGATGGTAAGTGTTATTTATGTATATCTTGGAAGTAGATAGTATAGTGGTTTCCCATTGCCATACACACCGAAGTATGATGGTAAGTTTAAAGTGTTGAGAGCATTGTTCCCCTCTAATTATGAAAGAGTCTATTAGTCGCTTTTACGAAACCCACAGGAGGATAAGGTGTGGTTATTAACATTTTCGGTACATTGTGGGATGTATGGGACCCACACCGAATGTTCTGATCAAGTCAGCCAGTTTAGGTATTTGATAAAATATTTAAGAAATAAATGCAGTCAATTGTGGAATATAAATATTATTGCTTAAACGGAAGGTGTTGAAAAAATGGTTTAGCACAGAATATGTGTTAACTAGTAATTATTTAATAAATTAAATAGTTATTTTTTTATGTTTTAGTCAAATCTTATTTTATTATACAGCACTCTGAAGATAGTGGTGGAGATAGTGACGAAGACAAAGGTGAAAATGAGGACTCACCCCAATGGAAGCTTTTGGAAACAGTGAAGAATCATCTAGGTCTTAGTGGTAATTTAAGCACACTTAATAACTGTTTTGTATTTTCAAACTTTATTTATGTTATATTGTATACTAAAAATATGATTTAGGTACACCAATGGCAGACCCATTCTGGAAGCTTCCGTCCAGGCGAGCCTATCCAGATTACTACAAAGAAATTAAAAATCCAGTGTCTTTGAACCAGATAAAGAACAAAATACGTAAGGGTAGTTATGGTACTCTCTCTGAAGTGGCTGGGGATATGAATATAATGTTTGAAAATGCTAAACAATACAATGTGCCAAGCTCTAGACTTTACAAAGATGCTGTTAAATTACAAAGGTAAATTATCACAATTTTAAATTGTTAGGAGTTACAAAGAAATAATTAAAATTTAGATCATAAATATCATTGTCTCTCTGTCATATTTCTGCTTCATATGGATTTCTGATGCCATACTAACAAAAATAATTGAAGCACATGTGTCACAGCTAAATAAGTAATAATTTTAGTTTTCATCCTATTTGTAGATTAATGCAGCAGAGAGTCCAGGAGCTATTAGATATTGTGCAAAGTTCATCAAGTGATGATGAAAGTCTTTCTTCTGTCAAGAACCAAACCTTAGTTGTTACACCTAGACCGAGAGGTAAATAACTAAACTATAATAAGTTGTATACTCTTGATTGATGCTATGATCCTTAAATAATATCTTCATTATGCCAAAAAAAATGTAAGTTAAAAACAGTTACAAGAGCTATATGTTGAGGAGTTTTATTTGTGCTAGAGTATGTCTGTATCTCCTTGGCTAGCTACCGCCACCTTCATATTGTAAATCTGTCACCATAACAGCACTGCTATAACAGGTGCCAACATATGAGAGAGCCAGCATTGCCGTTTATGGAGCATAAGTTTGTCAAATAAGATAAAAGAAAGTGACATTATATTTTAAGTTATTCAATGCATTTATTCCATTCTCTTATATTCTTACAAAAACAGGTCGTCCACGTCTCAATCCATTACCAGTCACCATACCATCACCTGTGGTGACAGCTTCTTTGTCAAAATCTAATTTACCATTAAAAAAGAAGCTTCACTACATATCTAAGCAGCTGCTGGAGTTTACCTGCTCAGATGGGCGACAACCCATGCTGCTATTCATGGAGAAGCCCAGCAAGAAATTGTACCCCGAGTATTACAATGTCATCGATCGACCTATTGACATGATCACTATCGAAGCAAACATTAAGGTCAGTGCGCATTACAAAATTTTGTCAAAATGTTCTCTGTGCATGGACTAAGACCTTATGAGTTTAGTCAAGGCCACTTAACAACCACTCTGGCCAAGTTTAGGTTAGTGGTTGGAACTAGATTACAAGAATGGTAGTTATTTGAATATTTTGGTTGTTTGCTATCATGCTATGTTTTCCATTACAGATTGAAAAAGGTAACCTGTTTTTTAATCAATAATTGTTTGATAATCAGTGAGAGTTTCTTGGCTAACATAGTTTAAAACCATATAATAAAGAATACATTACAAGATACGTATATTGAGTGCCGCTTCCACTGCT